>JAUZNC010032624.1:0-20122 GCA_034780395.1 Vannuccia rotundouncinata
TCTGGTAAGCGTTGAACAATTTTTTACCATCGGCATAAAAAATGTTTGTGATCTGATGGAAAGTCAACTTTTCTTCACTATATAAAGAAAGATAACTCTGTTGTATTATCTTTACTCTATTTTTAAAGCACATTGTTACGTTTAAATTAATCGAATTTACAGTTTATGCGGATTCACAAATTATTTGAAATATAATGTCTGATTTTCGACAGTGGTACTCAGGCTCTTTTAAAGCATACTGCAATGCTTACCCTAATTTACCTAAATGGAATGAAATGAAAAAATCGGCAGAAAATTTTTCACTATAGCAGTCAGGTCTAAACTAGATGAGCTGAAAAGAACAGAATTAAAAAGAAAAAGAACTCTTTTTAATTTTTGGGGACGTATAAAAAAAGGAGGGGGTAGAACTTAACGTGACCTCTTTTCTGAAGGGAGTTTCGAAATTTGTGACTGTGCGTAATTCAAGGGGGGAGGGGGCCCAAATTTGCATGACGTCATTTATGAACAGCTTAATCATTTCCAATTTGATCAATATATGTACATTGTTCACATAGATTATGGAAATTTATACATAATTTTATTATCATAATATACCAGATTTCCATATTTTTCACAAGGTTGCAATTATTAGCACTTTTAATTCATTAGTTATTTGACATAATTAAGCCAATTTTAATTAAATTTTTGTATATAACTTATAAATTCCCCAAAATTTATATGTTGCTGTTCAAATATTACTTTACTCAATTTTATACACATTTTACGGCCACGTCGCTCTTCTCATTTACTGCATATACCTGCACATAGTACTGCAGTTTAAATGTAATACACGTACGTATATACATCATATTTATATGTATAGTCACATACATATATATATATATTTATGATAACTATCCCCCTGCCCTTTTCCAAATTCGAAATAATAAAACTATTTCTAGCTATATTTGCACGTATAATGCTCTACCGTTTCTTGAAGTCGACCATAATTTTACATCGTATATCATTCTCTTTAAATGTAATTCGGCGTATACATACGTGTTTTTTTTATAGGACTTACATGTATAGGATACATCGATCATTTTCAAACATAAATGTAATTATTCTTCGAATAATGCGTTCTGAGTGCTTTCAGAATTTAAGCACAATTTTATTGCTAAACACACACTGTTTATCTGTATATGTGTATTGTAAAGTATATATGGGCCACGTGCTAGCTCGCACACAGTACATTTTATTAATTTGTTTATGGCTTCAATTATTAGCACACATATATCACAAAAATGTTTCGACTGCGATCTTAAGTGCAATATAGTATACAATTCCGTTAATTTTGTTACGTCAATGACTGGAGTAGCTGGATGTAAAGTGGCATAGGATCTGAAAGTAGCAGGACGGAATTAATTACATCGTTTCTAGCTGGCAGCTAGCCTATGTCAGTCTATTGTTTAGTGACCTGAAATGGTTCGTTTGATTGCCATACGATAATTTGTCAGAAAGTGGTCTTGTATGGGAATAAGTTATAGAGACTGGTATCTCGACTGCACTTTACACTATCGTTATATAGCAATAGAACAAAGCTGATAGCCCAAGTGGAAAAAAGGGGACTTCTTATATTGGACGAGGTGTTTAGGTGCAACTGTTTGCGTTGCGTACAGTGAATTTAAGTCCAGACACGATCTTTAATTGTAGGATTAAGATATCAAATTATACAGAGTGCACTACCTTTTTAACATTTTCTTTTTACTGTATACCGTTTTTTACCCAGTGTTTCGAAAATTACATTTTTTTGAAATTATTGCAAGAAATTTGAAACTCACTTTGAAAGAAATTTCACTGAAATTTCAATTTAAAAAAAAATGAAAGAAAATACAAAATATAAGTACGAATTGTAATTTCTTTCAAATAAATAAAAGTTTTGAACCATTGGGAAATCATAATCACTGTCCATAATTTAAGGTTGTATCGCTATATCATAACTATATGAATACATTCATTTTGAATTTCAATAGAAATTGTGTTACTGACTATTTAGATGTCCTTAGATAATCATATAGACATTGAAATAACCTTTAATTTAAGTCAATTTATTTGCGAGAACAACTGATACACGATGTATATACCTAACTATATAATAATATAGAAATTTTACTAAAAATATTGTCGTCAAAATTTGTTTTAAAGTATATAAATATTGTAGAGCACCAATATTCAAATTAGTTAATCCAGGAAATGGTTGTAAATTTCATAAATATGAAAAAAATACTTTATATATTGATTGGATTTATTTATCTTATAGGTAAATTGTTTTTTTTTTAAATTTAATATATTTTTTTACAATAAATAAACATATTTATATACAATGAGTGACTAACATTTCGATCATCCAAATTTAATTTAATTTTTCCTTGCAATTACATCTAATTTAAGCAGTTATATGTCAGCCTAATTTGGCTCTATGAAGCAATAGTAACCTGAATGGAAAGCTTGTAAAAAAGGCCTCAAAGCTTTGCCTTATTTCTAAGTTTTGTTAATGAGGTTATAAGAAGCCTATCACTTGACAAAAAAAATTATTTATATAATTTTAGTTCCATAATGCAGCTTTTGGCATAAACTATTTGTTTATGTTAAATTCAGTCTTATAAATAGGACTATTACCTTGATGAACTGCAGTAGCGGATCCAGGGGATCCAGTCTTAAAATGTTTGTTAAGCTTTTTATAATAAAACTTAAACCTCTTAACTTTGGCATTTTCTCATGAACAGCCCTAATACAAATGTCATTATTATGGTGGCTTGATTATACACATGCGACAGTTACTACCTATAATTAATATTTGAAATCTGAATAGCACAATAAATAATCTATTTGATAATAGGCAAGATGTTAACTGAATCCAGGGAAGCTTCCCTACTTGCATTAAACAGCAATAATTTACCAGAACCTTCAACTTTCTATCAAGAAATTTGCCGATGGAGAACTTTCTGGTCTGGCCGAGTTGGTCCATCTTCCATCATGGCAACTTTAGCTAATGTAAACTTCACACTGTTCCCAATATTTATTTTATTCTAAAATTATTATTATTGGACCCAGTAACTGGCTTTGGTGAAAAAGGCGAATTCCGCTTTCAAGTTTATTAAAACAGAGAGATGCAGTTTCATGACTGATGAGTGTATGAATGCCCTTTTGTCCATTTTTGTAAATATAGATATTAAATTAGACATTAATGCCATTGTAAATAAATTTTCTAATAAATGCCAAAGAAAAATGCAACTCATTGACCCTTTGGGTAGTGATTGATATGTATGTAAAACATTTGTCCATTAAAATAACAATTACTCTATTTGATTTATTGTATGTAGGTATATGTACATATATATACTATTAATCTAGTATAGGATCTAACCATGCATGGTCTATATATTATATAGTATATATGTATTGTTTTCTTTTTAAATTGCCTACTTGATATAACAGTTCATATGTCTATATATCATAGGACTATATAGTTACTCGATTTATATGTATCTGCACATGTCAGGGGTGGATACTATACACTAGTTAAGTATACCATACTATTAATCCAGTGTATCTAATCATGATCTATATTATATATAAGTATATATATAGTTTTCTTTTTAAATTGCCTCTACTCAATATAACAATTAAGATACATATATATGTCATAATATATATCCTACGAATATATAATTACTCTTAATGTATCTTCACATGTCAGTGGCGAATCCAAGGAGGGGGGGGGGCAGTGCACCCTATAATTTAATTTTTAAGTTATACCCCTCATAAATTACAATATATTATTATATACCTACTATATGGTGCCCCTGTGAGATGTCCTGCCTCCTCGCCTAAAATCCTGGTTCACCCCCTACATGTTATGATCTACAAATTCATTGTATTATTTTTTAAATATAATATATAATACACAGTTACAGGTATTATGGACATTGAATGTTTAATTTCTTATTAATGTTATATAATAATAATTATCAACAATATGTTGGTTTCTATAGAAATATATATTGTAGTAATTACAGTAGTTCACTTTACTTTTTTCAACATCTAGTAAAAATGCCCTTTTTTAAAATTCTTGTGCCCCCCCTCTTTTTCAAAATTCCTGGATCTGCCACTGAACTGTGATTAAACTCAGTTAAACACATTTATTTAATAATTTCTTAGACCTTGCAATTTACATAACTTGCAATACTTATAATTATCATTAAATTATGGTCATTGATATGTGCCAATAATTTTGACATATAAAAACAAATTTTATTTGCCAAAAATAATTTTGGACTTTTTGGACATGCAATAAATTTTAATTAAACACACTGTGTTTCAAGGTGTGGTAGACCTGGCTCCGCCACATCTTGGGTCTAGAAATAAGTTGGTTTAAAGCTTTGTATCAATTTTATTATCCAATATTTCCATATTTTTATAAATTGAAATTTTACAACTTTAAACACATTAAAATCACAAAAATAGATAAAATCACAAAAAAATCATTAATATACTAAATCTATAGATGGACATATGTTATGAATGTCTTTTATAAAGATAATTTACAGCTTTCTATACACTTTCTATTCATTTTTGGCATATAAATTTTCAGCACATACAATTTATGTTAAATTATAATGACTTATAATATATCATTAGCATTTCATCATATAACAATATATTGATAATAATATGATTTTAGAAATATACCTATTTAATAATATTTATTTATATCCATTTTATAATGAAAATAGCAAATTTTATTTGCTTGGCTTTTAGTTTTTTTTATGAAATTTTACTGTTTATAATAAAATTATTAATAATAATATAATAATATTAATAAATTTAACTATTTTTATGATTTTAAACTGTATACTTGATTTTATTTAATTTTTAATTAATGTAAATTATTCAAAGAAAATTAAGATTGTTGACAAGTGGCCAAAAATGGTACTTGGGAAAAAAACAGATTAATTTTTTCATTTATGAAACATATGAGTTTTTATGTTTCTAGTTCATCAATATCATCTTTTAATACCATTTCCAAGACATCCATGCAAATATTTAATAACTGCATGGCAGAAACAGTTCCAGTGTCTTTTTTATCAACCTATACTTTAATACAAATACAAATGTTACTAACTTCTGTTAGTATCTGCTAATGTAGGCAATATCAATGAACATAAACAACATAAAATCTTCTTTATAAAATACCTTAAATCAAAATGGAAATATGAAGGATTTCATTTATTTACAAAAATACATGAAATTAATTTTCTTCTCTGTATAAATATTTTATTTTCTAGAGTCTGTAAACATTTTTGATCCTTTTGAAGATAACCTGTAGCAGCACTAAAACAGGTCTGTTTTGGTGTCACTGGTACTTTTGACACATAGTTTAGTTGGAAATGAAAGAAAGGTGATATAGATTTTGGTTTTAATATTTTTAAATGCAGATTTTCTGATGATTAATTCTTTAAAATAGTAGGGTAAATACACTACATAATAAAAATAACATAACATAATACACTACACTCATAAAAAAACACACATACATAGTCTTTTTGATGAATGGCATTCAGTTTTCAAAGAGTCCTGAAAAGCATGAAAAGATACTCTCATTGAAGTAGATGATAGTATAATGACATACCTAGAACAACATCCCAGGACACAGCACTTCCAACCCATGATAAAATCAGTTTACAAGTTTAAAGTAGACACTTATAGTGATATTAAAATTAATAGATATCCTGTTTAACCTTTTTTTGATGGTATGTTAAATTTCAAATTTTCAAAAGCATGTCTGCTTTTCTATTTGCTAAAAATTTCAAAATATTTGTTAATCTTTTTTAATCCAATAAATAGCACAACAGTCAGCAGCTTGCTCAGTCAGACATGCAATCCAATCAATAGCACAATCAAAAACAACAAAGACAGCAGTTGCTCATGTTTGAGTGAATTCCAACCATGGCTGACTAGCTTTCCACTCCAATTAATAATGGTCCACGTTTGGCTGATACAGTAGGATTCACCTATATCAAAGTCTGAAGGTCCAGAAAAAAAGCTCGATCTAGACAAATATTTCATATAGGCAAACTTCACTTTTTTAAATAAGAAAAATCAATTGTTCATGCAGAAATATTTAGTAACAACACACTTGTAAGGATTTAACTAGGATTTATCCAGTTGATATCCAGTCTATTATTGTCAGCATAGTTAAGTGTACTAGAGAATTGTATTGCCTTCTCCAAGAGCATTTCACCTGACAATGGTATCTTTTTATCATCGGCCAAATGAAAGAAATCCAGCAATGGTCTATCAATTTCTTTAAAATTGTGCACTTTAATTCTTTTTGTATTGGTCATTTGAATTCCACTTTCATATTGCTCAATTAAGTCATTTGCCCTTTTACAATAAACTATAGGAACATAGTAGGTGGTACATTCTTCTGTTTAAAAATGTCCTTTTTAATACACCTTTTTTAAATAACTATTCCATATTTCTTTTTGAGAGTGCAATTCTTTTGTTTTGACATGTGGTTGATATATAAGCTTTACAATGATCAATTTCATACAGCAAGGTACTTATTTCCTCTTAATTAATTTCTTACATAAATATTTTTATCAAAATTATTTCCTTGTCAGTGCTTGATCAATATAAAACTTTGATATAGATGAACAAACAGCTGTCTAGACAAAAAAACACCTTGATATTGGCGAATTTTCGATATAGATGAATTTGATATAGGCAAACTCAAATAACATATAAAAGATAAGGAAAAAATTCAGGACAATTGAAAAACCTTAGACGAATGTTTGATATAGGCGAATTTAATATAGGCAAATCCTACTGTATATAAAATGCAGCCATATTTGGCTGAAATATCTAAAGGTCTTACAAATACTATCACTTACACATTTCCAAATATATATTTTATATTATTTATTTTTTTAGTACCAATATAAATACATACATCTATATATTTTAGAATTAAAAATGCTGTGTTCTCAAAAAGTTAGTTCAATACTTATAGAACATCCATTGTTAGATTCTTGTGAAATTTTAAGCTAATTAATTCTTTATTAACATTTTATTTAAAAATTATGAACAATGGGGCTTTGCAATTAAGTACATGTTAAAAGCTATATTATATTAAATCTAAATTCTACTATAAACTATTATACTATTTTATATGAATTTTTATATGGTATTGCCTGCTACAGTTAAACTACAATAAAAAAAATTCAAAATTTGCAGTACATAATATTTGAGTTATATATTAAGTATTACTATACTAAGTATGGAATATGACTATACAAATACCGCAGAGTATGCTATTCTGAAGACATCTCCTGATAATTCCTGTATTCTATATAGCCCCAGGTGTCAGAAGGAACAGGCTATAATATCTGTCATACAAAATACTGGAGTGCAGGCTAGAATACAATATTCGTATTATGTTAATTTATTACATTTGTATACCTATATAACTTTATTATATAGACATATTATCATAAAGGGATCATTTTTTTCTATGACCATTGTATGTCCACTATCTGTTTATATATGACATTAGGATCTGCATACTTGGCAATAATTACCATTAAAAGTCATGTCAATAATTATAATTGTTTTTGAAAAAGGAAAAATTAGTTAAAGCTTACCAGGTAGTTTATTCAGTTTTGAAATATATTAATTGGCTGATTAGAACATATTTTATTCATATTCATTGTTAGGCTAGTTATAGGACTTGTTTTTATGGCCCTTTTAACTGAAATATCAGGAATCATCAGCCCATTTTATATATGAATTAATTATTAATAAATAAATTTGAGGCATCATAATGCTATAAAAAATACTTGAATGATTTCATTCAGTTGTGTTTTATTATTGTATTTAGGCAGTCTTATGGAGTTTGAATGCATTACTATCATAAAATGTGTACTGCCATTTGATGGATTAACATCTCGTTTTATTTATCAATCAAATTTACTGTGCTATCTTAAGATTACACAAATCTACAAAACAGGATGAAAAATACTATTGCACTACGTTTCATCCAGGACCATGCATAAAACCTAACTCAGTACAGTTTAAAATATGAAATTAAAAAAAAATAGAAATTTTATTATTCACAAGCAATATTCTCTCACAACAACTGCATAAATGTTTTGTAATGAATAGCTATAACAATTCATAGCTACAGGCTAGGCATACACCATATTTAAGCATAAGTAAAAGGTATTTTGCATATTTTTCATGAAACATAATTACTTGCTACATATTGACCAGTAGTTGAATATATTATAAGTTTAATATTTCATGAACTGAATGAAATTATTTTTTCATGATATAACATTTATTAATTGACCATTGAAAATTTCCTGAATGTTGCTTGGACATCTCTTCAATTTTTATCAATGACCCTTGAATATCCCATGAATTTAAAATTGAGAAAATCATAGGAACTTTCAATATGTATTACATTTTAAATTATTGATATATATATATATATATACTACAGTGTATATGTATTTTGCTTAGATTGGAGATAGCAATCTAATTTCATAGTTCTTTCTACATATTTGAAACATTTATATCACAGATATTTTTTATCCTCAGATGTGAGGGAAATATATATAACTTGACCATTTGAATGGTTAGATGTAGTAATATATTTTTGTTATCATATAACTAACTAAATAAATAACATTTTGAGAGAATAAAACGAAATTATCAATCTTTTTTTTTTTTTGATTTTATTATTATATACATTTTGTTTTAATTGCATTAAATAATTGATTAATTAATTGACACACTAAATTATTTTTTACATCTTTTATTTTTGTACTAAATTTAATTATTCAGATATGCGAATGCTGTTTACATGTTTTTTCTGTGTGTATACTGTTTTATATATATCTGTCGTTTAAATGTGGAAATATCAAAAATTGTATTTAATTTAATTACAGTATATCCTTTTATCTATATTCTAACATGGAGACATCTAGCAAAGAAGACATTTTATAATATTGATCCAATTTCAGATGTGAGCAGGGCTATGTACACTAACTACTGTTACAGGTGTGATAGTGGACAGAGCGGTTGTGGGACGGACATCGACATTCGCATTCAACATTGGCGGAAGTGCGACAACACTCGTGTACGTGAGAATTTCTGTGTCAAATACATCGAACATATTGGAGGTGAGGAAAAATATTTTTTTAGTTATCTGAACCAGTTTCTATTCATGCTATCAACTGTCTTTTAAATAAAATGTTTTATTAATTGTTTAAAATGTAGAAATTGTTAAAATAATTTATAATAATCATTTTCGAAATCGAAAAAATATTATTTTCATATTTACAATATTATTATGTTAAGGTCAAACCTACATCACCCGCGGTTGTCTTGACGACTTCCTACAGAGTACTATCCATCGGATTGAGATGCCCTACATTCGTCGTCATGGATACTGCGTCAATGCCGTCGATTTTCAGCGGATGAAGATGGACAACAAGAAGGTCGGTGACGAATACAAAAGGTACTGCTTCTGTAGTGACTGGAACGGGTGCAACCATGCCCAATCGCTGCTATCTAATCCTTCACTTACTCTGTTGTGGTCGCTGCCTATAGGCATTTATCTCCTTGTGTCGGGCTTTTAATTCTTATTATTTCCATGTTGACAAAACAGAGCATGTTTGCATTATATTAATTAATTGTTGAAGTTGACAGTAAATATATATGGATTATTTAAACAAAAAAGAAGTAGGTATTCATATATCGGTTACTAAATTGTGACCTTCAAAATTCCAGTGTTGGGTCTTATAAAAACTTTTTTATTGTTCAATGTTTCTTTTGAGAAAGTAAAAGATTTATTTATATCTTTAATTTGAAACATATGGATAACTTGTTTTTTATTACTTGTTTATTTAAATATTAGTAACATATCGTCATCATTATGCTAGTGATATCAACAATAGCTGTTTTAACTGTATTTATGTTTACTAATTGACTTTTATATTATGACTATTTTACACACATTTAAGTATTTTGAATGTTTATAGAAACTTTTAATGAAGGTTTCTTGAAATATCTTTGTTTATAGTAATATTGAATATATTTTACAGTCTGATGTCTTGCTTGTTAATTCTCTGTACATTTTATTATTCTTATAATTATTTTTATCACTCTTTTTGTTATACGTAATATATATATATAAATTTACCCATTTTTGGATTGAATGCATAGTTTTATTATATATTTAACCTAGTATCCTACAATTATTTGGGAAATAAAAACGATTTTTGTATTTATGCTTTTTTTTCTTAAAATAAAAACCTTCTTCATTGCAAAAATATATTAAAATCAATAAACGTCGCCAAATATTGGAAGGTCGTCTCTTAATTTTGATGTATTATGAATCAATCCTTCTAAATACAACCCTTTTCCCACTTGACTTTTTTGAATTAATTCTGATGAAGCTCTTTGTATTACAAAATATAGTTTCAATAGTTTTTGTGAGAAGTTAATGCAGAATATTTCTTTAACTTAAAGGTATTTTTATATTTAATTCTTCATTAATGTTCCTTTTCAATAACATTTAATTTATTAAAATAATTATTCTTTTAATATATATATAATACCTACCTTAGCAATAATCAAAATAAGGGCAAATTAATTAGTGATTGGCCGGGGAACATCTAGTATGTAAAATAAAGATTTGCTTTTAATTGTATGAAATGTGGGCTATGTCGACTATATATAATTATAGTAAACTAATCAATACAAATATTTATATCATACGAAACTACGTTTTAATCGAGATATGAACGATGTTAAAGGGTTAAAGTATATACCTTTGAACAAAAAATAGAAGTAGCCTAGCCTTTGAGAAATGAACGTTTTTATTTAAAAGATCTAATGGAAATTTTCTACAATATCTAAAGATATTTAAATAAGGGTGAAGGTTTTTGATTTTTGCATGCTGGTCCCACTTTAATGGGCGGATGGCTCTGAATTAAACCTCATATTAACGTATGGGTTTAAAAAATGTCTGGAAGGTCTCACCAAATTATGTTGGGCCTGGGAGTCTAACCAAATTATGATAAGGCCTGGAAGGTCCAACCAAATTATGCTAAGGCCTGAGACGTCCAACCAAGTTATGCTAAGGCCTGGGAGGTCCAACCAAGTTATGCTAAGGCCTGGGAGGTCCAACCAAATTATGCTAAGGCCTGGGAGGTCCAACCAAATTAAAAACGCGGATCCCGCGCTAATCATGGAAAAATCAAAAACCGTCACCACAACTCTGCATTTTAACACGCGAGCTCGTATGAATGTAGACTATTAAGCGTAATAATTCACATCTATGATGAATTTATTTTGACAGCAAGTGTACTTTGACATTATAAATTTACTACTTAATTAGTATTTTATTAATTATTAGAACTTAATTAGTATTTTATTAATTATTAGAACTTAATTAGTATTTAGTAATTAGAACTTAAGTAGTACTTAATTACTACTTAATTAACGACTTAACTACTTATTAGTAGTATTCAAATTTATTTAATATAATATTATTTGAATATAACTATATTTTCACACAAATCGAATAACAGTAAATAATGAATTGAAATCGGTCATACTGTTTAATATAACACTCTTAGATTTATTATTGTAAGTAACTATAATTGTAATGAAACTAATATGATATTTAAATACGACAAATAAATGAAAAACTTTGTCCATGGTTTTAAAACTTGATTATCTGGCCAACAGCGGTAACCAGATGACGGAATGTTATTATAATCTTAGTATTTATTTAATTGTCGCATTTATAAAACTCAAAATACAAATATATAATAAACAAATTTAAAAAAATGTGTTTATACATCATAATATAAATATTTGGAAATTCTTAAACATTATCTGTACCATTATTGAGAGTGGGGGAGAGAGAGAAAGACTTCATTGGAAGGTAAGTTATATACAGAGGATTGTGTTGGATCTTAACATACTTACAACAATTAATTCTGATGGTATGGTATATACGAGTAGGAATTTCGTCCATTTTGAAATTTCAAAAAATATTGAAAGCAAGAATATATATAATAATTTCTGGTAACAAAAAAGTACTGATACACAAATAGTTTCCATTGATAGCATTTCCTGGCATCTATAATAGCAACAAGAGGAGTTCCATCATAATATTGAGCAAATACTACTTTCAGTGGAGGTAGTTCTATTTCTTTTATTCTGAATTTCTGGATATGGAACATATTTCCTCTTATTACTGATAGCAGCGTCATTCTCACGCATTTTCATTGTCAATATTTCAAGTTCAATGGTTCTGATTTCCTTCAATAATTTCTGTCTTTCGGGTGTTCCACTTTCCGTACTATTAAATATACATTCCTTTAATTTCAAACTTTCCTCTAATCGAATAATCTCATTGGAAGCCATTCAATATACTTCAATTTATAACTCAAAGGCTCAAAACATGTGAACACATAATAAAAATGAACTGGTATGGATTTCTTTTTGGTCGGAATAATTCACTAAATTAGAGAGAGCACACACCCTATTCTGTCATTAACTATATAATGCTCAGTCACCAAATCGTCTAATTCGCGGACACACAAAGACATCTCTATATAGGAATCAATATAGGTGCATCTACAAATAAGAGCATATGCAGTATATACCTATATCTGTTCTTATATCTATGATGCAAACTACACATTCCAATATTATAGACATAATTACGACACACAAAGAAAGTCTCATCAAATGGTGACTGAGTGGGTATATTGTATCTGATTGCACTATCGATCAGCTGTGAATTAATTAATAATTAGCTCATTATTTTAAGAGTTATCTTTATTCAAATATATTTTTAATAATTTTGTATTCACTTCTTTTCCGGTAATATCCCAAACTATTCGTTAGCAGGTTATATAATCAAATTCCAATCAGACATTCAAGAACCATTAGCCAGATATCGTTGCACGTCATTATCGTTGAATTTTTGAAATGTTGAATTTGAAATTATTGTTGAATCGTTGAATTTATCAATAGATATGTAGCTCTACGAATAACTAGAACGAGACAAAAGGGCTTCGGGAATAAAAAGTATTTATTTATTGAACAAATTCTTATTGATAAATTAAATTCGATAACATTTAAAACACCTTTTTCTGAGATAAATATGTAAAAATTAATGCTTTGATTTGATCTTTTTTGTGTTTTATAAATTTTATCTTCCAATACTCAATTATCCAAATTAAAATGGTTATTTAAAGTACTCTGTTAAAAATTACGTATATAAGGTTCGATTTATGGTCATTTTCCAAAGATGTTGGCGCGTTCCCCAAATGGGGTATTTGACAAGTGTATCATAAAATACCCTATAATAAAGGATATCCTAAAAATACCTCATGTGGGGTATTTCATAGGGGTACTCAATTAGTAAAGTAGAAAAAAATACCCTTTCCGATGAGCTATTATAATAGTTCAATTAGAAAGGTATTTTCTTAAATTGATTATTTAGGGTCATAATAAAGACAATTTTGACCCCAAATTTTACGTGGATAACTCTTCAATCTGGTATTTTTAAATAAGAAAGTAATCCCACTTTGATTGTATTTTTACAGATATTGTGGTTAAATTAAATCATAATAATAAGGGCATTTAAAGACGTATAAACTTATACGACAAAACATTTAATTAATATTCATATATAAACACTCCAATATAATCTGAATAATAAAATTATCAATAATAATATACGTGAGCTGTGAATTGTGTATAACATAGAGTAAAACAAAAGTATTTTGTTATAAAAAATCGTTCAAGAAATATGGATATGTATATACAAAATGTGAAGTATTAAGGATTCTAATATTTTTTGTAAACATTTGAGGTTTTATTTCTTTTAAAAATCTTTAATAAAATACATTAGATATAATATACAGATATATATTATGACATTATAACATAGTAAGTTAGGTAATATTTTAGGCAAAACAGAGATATATTCAGCTGGATGAAGCTAGTCCACATTTAGTTGTCACATACAATAATATAAAATATTACAAATTAAACTGAAAGTCTAAACTTTCTATAATATATTACATAAATGAATGAATGTCATACATTATATAAAACCGTATTTATAAAAACAATTAAACTACATAGGTACAATAGATATAGATTATTATAAAAGCGTATTTTAAAATTGTTTCTAAAAAAGTCGATTATTCAATGTCTTGATTTTTAATTAATGTATATTATGATCGGATTTATAGAAACTGACTAAAATGTCGAAAACAATTATGAATTCCTTGTTGTCAACGAATGAAAATTAATCGTTTTCGTCTGGGGTAGGTACATCTTTTTAGGAATCATCAAGTGCCTTGAAATTTTTGTAGTTTTTTTTACTGAAAAGATCAACAAAAAACTAGTCAAAAAGCATTGCAAGTCCATTATAACTAAATATATTAAACAGTAATCAACTCTCAAACTCTAATTATTTGTAACTGGTACCTATAGAAGCTGTCTATTTAAGAAACAGCATGCCCCCTCCCAAGGTGTGGGCTATAAATTTTTGCTAGCCCACTTAGTGATCGGCCGCCAATTATACAAAATAATTATTTGTTAAAGTCAAAGGTATACGTATATATCCTAATTAACCCAAAAAGCAAATCCTTAAAGTTCGATTTAGTTTTCTTATAGAACATTAAATTAAAATATTTATTTGTGTATAAAAAAACTCGTTTTACCTTTTCTGCTGATTTCTCTGTCGATTTTAAATTATATTTATAAAAATAGTAAATATATCTAAAATATATAAACTGAAATCGACAGAAAAGGTATAACAAACATTTTTTCAGATTTTGAATTAATATAATCTACTGAAATTATCTTTTCTGCCGATTTTTTAATATATAATCGACAAAAAAGATAACTTCAGGATAATATTTTACATTATTTCTAAATCGGCATATAAATAGATACGTATAAAAAACCACTAGAATAGCTAACAATATAGAGTAAACAAATTTAAATATGGAAATAAAAAAGTGTGTTAAAACGGGTATTTGTAATAACAGAACTAGCCAAATTTTTCCTTTACATATAAAACCTCTGAACTACACAAAAATTAATCAAAGTGATCTAATTAGCACATTTTGAGTCAAATTTCAAGGAGATCTGAAGTTAACAACCAAAGATATTAATCAATAAATATGGACTTTTAACACATATTCAACTTTTATGCCTACTTTGATTAACTATTTGAACCAGGGTGGCAAGACTGGTTTGCCATGACACTTACATTAGTTTTATGGAGTCAAAAAAATAAATTTCTAAATCAACTGACACGGTGCTAAATATGATGAAATGTTCGACCATTATGTTTCAACCGATTTATTTTACTTCTATTCGTTAGATTGTACAATTATTTTATTATTATTGGAATTATTTGTAGTAATTCTGAATTTGTCAGTTTTTTTTTCCTGAGTTTATTTTTTAACATTTACAGGGTATTCACCTACATAATACTCTTGAATCTTATAACCAATAGGTATTACAGTTATTATTTTGTAGTATAACTTCATTTATTAGTTTATTATAATAATATGCTACTTAAGTTTGCTTCTTCGTGTATATTAGTTCTGGTATTTATCTGTCGTATTCTGTTAATTGTTGGTAAGGTTTTGTGGAAGTTCTTCAAATGATCAAGTGCCCTAGATCTCTTGGAATATTTTTTGTACATTTGGAAAAAATGATAGATTTTTTTCTCGTTGGACGATCTAAGGAAATGTTTTGGTAGATTGAACTAGGTATTGTTGTAGGTTTATTGGGATATAGAGATTTGTCAGGATGTAGATATATAGTAAATATAAATCACTGACTTGTAAAACGTTTATATAAACTAATTGCCATATCCACAATCAAAAAAAATATTACTACCATTTTTTCCAATAAGCAAATATATAGTTTTGGCTTAACAATAATCTACAGTCGTATTCACAATGCACTACAATATTTTGCTAATTACTAGACAATTGCGTTTCTGTCTACTCACACGCTAAATTTGTTAACAAATTTTATGAGTGTCTATTAACTGTTGCTTAACAGAGTTCAATGTCGATTATGCTTAATACCTGGGTTGATTAACTTCTCTACTTCTCTCTCTCCTCAGGACTTTAATTATTTACATCATGGCTGTACTAAAATGCGAAAACCTATTGTGACTGAGTTATAAATCGTATATTGTAGCACCCAGATAGCACCCATACCTGAATATTTTAGATCAAAGTGCCGACTATACATATACTATCTGAAGAAACAAACCTGATCTCATAGGAAATACTCAGTAATATATAAACAATAAATAATCAAGAATAACCTCACGAAATACTGACAAATTTGAGAATTTAATTTACTAGTAATAAATGCAATAAAAACATAAATTATAAAAAAGGTGAAATGAAACATTGTAAACAATCCTTGATAAAATAGCTTTACTCCATTAGATGACGGAATTGTTATTGCAAGACAGTCTGGCCTGAAACAGTTAATATATAGATTTATTATTTTTATAAATAAAATTTAAAATAGGCAGAAAAGTCTTTTAAAATACCATCTTAAAAACCATACACCCTGAACTAGTTAAAATAGTAAAAGCAACTTGGAGCCAAATTTATAAGAAATGTTGTTTCTTTTTGATATCTTTAAATCTAAACATAGAAATTAAAAAATAATAAATAAGATATATATTTTGTTTACGAATATATACAAAAAAAGATTTTTTCATAAATATAAGAAACTAACTTTATAAAATTACTTTGTCATTGCGAATTTTTTAATTGTACTAAATAATATGATTTAAAACACTTACATGGTCACAAGTCAATATTTTAATAAACTATCGGTTAAAAACCATCGTTTGATTCTCAAACGTGTTCTTTCTTTAACACAAATGATATTTTTTCTTGTTTATAGTCATGAACTAAATTAATTATCCATGTTAAAAATGTCCTTTAAAATATGTCCTTATAATATAAATAGTTATTTTGCAAATATAACTTTATTTGTATTTTGTTATAAAAATTTTTCAATCTCTATATATAAAATATCTTACATTTGAGAAATATTTCTATATTTTAGTAAATTACAATTCTTCAACCTCTTTATTTGAATGTAAATTTCAGCAAAAATTGCTTTTCTTAATGCTTGTGAACGACCCATAGCTCTCAATAAATATTCTCATTAATTGTTCCATCGTTTAGTTTAGCAAACACCCATTTCATTGTTTTAAGACAGTGGCTCTTTAGATACCTTTACGATAGTTTCTGACATTAAACTTATAGACTGGTTTTAAACACCCTATATATGGGCTCAATCAGACAGTATTATTAGCTATATAGGGTGTTTGTTTCACCCAAGAACCAACCACATTCGGAAAATGTCATCAGACAAGATTGCGGGTTTGGAGGAAAATTTAAAACTCAAAGAATGTGTTTGTTATGGAATGGAAAACGATAATCCTCAAAAGAAAAAACTTATGAAAGAATCTCGGAAAGCCGAAAAGCAAATAATTCAGTTGAAAAAACGAGAAAATGAAATAGCACGGAGAAATAGATGTCTTTTCGTTCCTTATCCAGAAGTTATCAGTAAAAAAATGTATCATAACAAAAGCAGTGTTTGTGACCTACTTTAGATGATTCAATTGAGATTATGTTAAATTGTTTGTTGTTTGAATAAGTGAGTTAGGTTTTATGTTATGTCATTAAAGAATCCTTGTAACATTTACAATGACAAATATAATGTAAACATTACGGTGGGTTTCATTCCTTATTATAATAGTTTATTTTAATATACTATCTTATTAAACCAGTACGTGTTTCTGTCTTCACAATAAGTTTAAAATACAGTGTAAACCTTATGGGTACACATGTAGGTTACACCAAGGTCTATATTTATGCAAGGGTACACATTTTTTTATTTAATATTATTTTTTATCGTTTCTCATCAATAAAATAATCAAGATATTTTTATATTATTCAAAAAATTGCTCATTTTAATATATAACAAACATTTTTATTTAATGGGTACGCATACATATCTAATTATATAGTAAGAAAATAGACCCATTCAGTATACTGTTTAATATTTTAAAAGTACATTTTCTATATTTGTGTAGCATTTTCCACCAAATATTTATCCTACCTAAACTTCTATTCAAGCTTCATCCAAAAAATCGATCTCTAATGTATTTAGAGGTTCAGATTGACTTTTTTTTAAGTGTTTTATGAAAATTTTGATTACGATCCATTGTGGATATTGGTATTAGGGCTCTACATTGGATCAAAAAAGTCTGTAACAAAAAAAGTATCTCGATTTTAGATGTCAAGTCTCGTCACTATATTTGCCCTTGTTGCCAACTTTGCGGTCAACACAACTGTTCAGAGTGGAATTAACACTTGTGCCTGATTTAAAAAAATTAAAATTAGCCTATTATGTCGACATAATAAAAGGTTTATTATTTAGCAGATATATTATAGAGAATTTGTATTTTCATTGCTTGAATGAGGCTTCATTAAACATATCGAAGGTTCTAGCATAATTTTCTTCAAAGAATACTTACGACATTGTCATAATTTTAGTATTGTTTAATAATGATGTTTGAAAAAATTGGGTGTACAAATTTATTTGATAGACATAGATAGATCCTATTCATCTGAACAAGTAAAAAGAACGACGTTTTGCTTGAAATGCCGTTCTTTTTATTATGTATGTCATTTAATAGAATAATCCACATTGTTGTCTACTGGCACCAGAAATGTTCACCCAGAAATAATCCAAATGGTCCATTACAAGTTGACACCAAAAAGAAAAGTGTTGCAAAAACATTACTGTTTACAAATAATATCTCTTCTGATACATATTAATGCATATAAGAAAATATTTTGCTACTAAAATTAATTATTGCATTAACAATATTTATTATTTTACATAGGTACGTACTTTATTAGTTAGACCATAGAATAAGTAAACATTAATTTTCGACTCTTATTGATTCTGTATGCAGTTTAATACTACTCTTCATCTATACCCATAAGCTTTTTCAAAATAATGATTTAGGAAATAATAGAAGTGAAAAAGTTTTTGTAATAAATCAGTTTTTGATACAAATGTAATCAATTATACTTTACAGACAATTTAAATATCTTAAAATTGCTTTATTATAGAAAGTTGCTCTAAAAAAGTTGCTCCATTTATGTAAATTTCATTGAAATACATCGAATATTCTCAAGAATTTACTCACAAAAAAATACCAATTAGAATTATATTAAATTAAGGGCTTACGCCCTTCAAAACATCTAGTAAAAATAATTGTGCGGTAATAATTATAATTAAAACCATATCAGTATTAATGAATTGAGTTTTTATATAAATATGGTATCTAATTTGCATATTTGTACAATAATTTAAACATAAACATTTACTTTTATTTCTTTCAACAATTAAATTAAGTTAAACTGAAATAATAAAATAAATGAATTATTAATTAAACATATGAAACTATTTTTTGTTTTGTTTAAAGGATATTACATTTGTTGCTGACGAATACAATTATACTATTGACATATACTACTATAAGTTTTACAAACATTAGATTCAATTTACACTTCATTGTAGCAATAAAATATTTTTAAAAATGACCTAAATAAATCTACATTTATTTTAAAAGTTTTGATCACAATAGATATTGAAATTAATGTATTTTATCTCACTTACAGTTTAAGCGCACACTAAATTAAATAGTTTGAAAAAATCACTATCATCGACTAGTGAGTGCTGTGTATCTATAAATAAGTCAACCATTCAAATGTTGTGCACATATTCATGCTTCTTTGACACATAGGTACCATAATTTGATAAATAATAATAAAAATATATTTAAGAGCAATAAAACAAAAGAAAGAAAAAAAGTAAAAAAGAAAAAAACGAAAAAAAAAGATCTTACCGTGACTAATACGACTATATATTATTTATTAATAAGACAACCGTTCGTAAAGTGTTTAAAAAC
>JAUZNC010032635.1:2817-20116 GCA_034780395.1 Vannuccia rotundouncinata
GCTGCATAGACAATCTTCAATAATTATCGATCGTGGAAAAATTCTCCATGTTTCAATGTTTATTTCTTTATTTCATACTGGAGGTACTCCTTGTTGATTCATTTCAAGTGAGCGAGATTGTAAGTCTGTCTATTTTAATTTTAAAACCTTTATATTATAAAAAAATTAACAATGTAAGTAAGTATAAATGTGAAGATAAATATCGGTCACAAACATATTTTTATATATGATCGGTTTGCTGAGATGGTCGTTTATACGTTTATATGATTAGATATGTGAAATATTCTAGGATGCAATCATTCATCAGTTCTTGGTTAATACAATTATTTTTCTCGTGTTATATTTGTATATGGGTGTGTGTAATGCTTCAATAATCATTCATTAGTTCAAATGCAGAATTCTGGGAGGTTAATATAGTTATTAATTTGTTTGTGTGTTCAATTCATCACTAATTTATAATGATAACACAATATATCTATTAATATCTATATATATCGAAAGATTGAGAGATTTTATTTATTCACTCTCATTAATGATGTCTACTTGTTCATCATCACCATCATCTCTTAGTTACATCAACTACGAGATAATATTCCAAAACAATTACGGAGTAGATTGAATTCTTCATCAGTTGATATAAAAAGCCTCACAAAAATTTTGCTTTGAAATGAATTTGAATTTCCTAAATTCATATTTGTAGTGAACTATAGGGGTACTAAACTTAAATTACTAATTACGAATTTGAAATGCCTATTTCTTTCATAATTAATAGTATTAAAAGTATAGAATGTAATGTTTATGATTCACGATAATTGAAAATTGTCACATTTGAAATACCTATTTCAGATGTGTTTGCTTACCACAACTTACCCATACACATTTGCTTTCGTCAGAAATAATGTTGATCACAGCATGTTTTGTTGCAAGTCGTGTTGGGAGTTTGTATAAACGACCATATATTCTCGACGCGATGGAACAGAGTGATAGCGTATTACGCTAAGATCGAACAAGTTTGTGCCATCGATAATCCAATTGCTAGCCTTTTGCATGAATATTTCAATGTTTGCAAGTAATATAGAAATAATTGATAAGAGGATGTATCTAGCTGATTAATACTACTCCCTCTTGTATTTTTCCCTTTCTTTGTTCAGCTGCACAATTGTGATTTCAAGTACGGGGCGGCGCACTTTGCATTCCGCACATCTTTCGTTCAAAATTTGGAAGATTTCGTTTATTAGAGACATGTTGTCATTAAAAAATAGAACGGTTGAACATCTGGGTTGTGTAACGTGTGAACCGAATATATTGCGTAGTACCTCCGAGAGCTCTTTGACTTGTGTGTATTCGGCAGCATTCTGTTGATGAAGCGGGTATAATTGGTAGGTGATCTGGAAAACATGATGTGTGATGCTTTTTGAGAGATGTTGAGCAGAAGAAGGCCCTGTTTTTGGGGGATTTTTTGATTCGAACTTTTTCCTATGTCTTGGTCAGCTTCCTTTTTAATAATGGTTTGATTCCTTCATGTAAATATATATACTACTATAATGATTTTCACTGGCTAACGCACACTGTTGATCTATTAGGAATGGTCATTGAGAAACTTCTGCCTAAGTCCTAACATTTAATTCAAATGTAAAAGTTACAAATATCACAGACTTGTAGTCAATTGTTTTAAAATATATATTGTATATAACTATATTACTATATAGGTTTGTAATGGGTTTAAAAGGAAAGATTTTTATTACTGACTTTAAAATAGTTTTCATTAACAATTTAGCGGTCAACAATGATCATATTTAATGCCCGCTAAAATTTGTTATAAAATCTTTATAAATCCTATTATATACTTCCTATTGCGTCTGTATCATAGGAAAAATATTATATTTTATAAAAATATATTTATATTTATTAAATTTATATTATATTATATTTATATTAAATTTATATTTATAAAAATATTTATATTTCGATGTTCTGTATAGATATTTGAATTTTCTAAATGTGAAGTAAATTTAATCAATTATTATAAATTACGGTAAAAGACATAATATATATATTGTTCTATAGTTAGATACAATAGCTCCTCTATATGCATATAAATACTATATTGCAGTGAACTAGACATGTTTTACTCGTGTTTTACTCATGTTTTACCCACGTTTTTCATTTCATAAAAAGACCTTTTTACTATAATATCTGAATATCTTTACAATAAATAGATAATTTCCAATTGTGTTTTGGTTGTCAGTAGATAGTTGTCAGTCAATTATAATAGATAGTTCCATAAAAATTGATTTTGTTTTAATATTGCTTTATTATTAAAATTATTATTAAAGCGAAATTATTATGTTAGTCTATTTGTCTTTTGATTCCACTCAATATTCCACTACAATAAAAGAATAGAATTAAATTTATCTATTTGGTTATTTAAAAAAATATTTTTAGAAGTGTCAACCTTGATGGTGTACTGAATTTATAATAGTAGGTACAAAATAACAAAATTTGAAATATTTGTTACATATTTGTTTAATTATTTTTGAACAAAGTCACATTAGTTACAATTTCTTAGTATTAAAAATTAAAAAAATTATAAGAATTTTAAAATTAAAAAGCAGGTGTAAAATTCAAACAACCATGCAAAAACAAATTAATTCGTTGACTTCAGATTATGTGAGAAACATTTCAATGACAAATGCATTTGGACCACACTGTATTTTGTGAATAGTCCTGAGACCTTACATAACCAACAATATACTCGTCAGTTGTTACAACGTTATGCAATAGAACAATCTGGTTGGTTTACTTCATATATTTAGCTCCAAAATCTGACTATAAAATTGAAGACTTTAGAGATCACAATAATATAACTAACTAATATCTAAAGAACGGGTTTGTGAGCATTTCAAAATGGACCACGTACATGTTCTCTATTGTTTTCATAAATAATTATATCTCACGTTCTATTAATAAGTGTTGTGTCCTTCTATTCATAAACTATAAAAAAAATTCTACACGTAACTGGACGTTACTTGTTATGTGTCAACAATGTTTTAATCTTTCGAATTTAAGTATCAATAAATTGCTCAGTTAAAAGAGTTACCTCATAATTCTTTTAAAATTGTTCATATACCTATTTATTTGAAACCACTAAATACATATTTGTCAAATACATTTTCTGCTGATATTCAAACGATATCCAAATCATGTCTATTTGATATAATTATAATATACTGTTTTAAATTCGATTAAGACAGTGTTCGTAGTATTGTGCAGGGTTTACATTTTTGCAAAATGAAATATATCAAAAATAACCAATAAATTTACATATCAACCTACTACCTAGTTTAATATTTATTTAGACATAGGCGAAACATTTTTTTGAAATTTTATTATCACTGTAACATACATATTTAAATATACTTATTAACAGAAATTTTAGTAAAATTATATTGTCTGTCCTGTTTATTATTTCAATTCAATATAGAACATTATACAAAATAAATTATATATTACTGTTTATACTAAATAATAAAGGTTATCTAATCAGATTTACTGAATGAAATGAATTTTATAAAAAGAATATAAGATTGATTGAATATTTGTAATTATTGCTTAGTTACAAATTTTTCGGGAATCATGACTTGCTTTAATTTAGCAAAGCATATTTTATGGCACATTTACATAAACAAAACTTACAATTCCAAGAAATGATTATATATATATAAATAGGGTTCTTTATTTGCATATGACATATAAAACATTGCTCTATACAGCTGTTGTGTACGCTAAGGATCGTAAAGGGGTGTCTCTATTTCTATACCTATACCTACAACAAAACAATGATTCTGTTAAGGTTATTCTGTTTATTTATACTCATTGTTAACTGTATACTTTGTAAATTAACGTATTTTTAGTCAAAAAGGGAAATTTCAGGATTCCGAATACTCAGAAAAATATCTTATTTATATAAAAATAAGAAAAACTTATATAGTGAATAGGTAAGACGGACATTCCATTTTTATAAACTAACTGTTATATTTATAAATTTAGACTAATTTTTTGTTTGTTAAATAATTTGAGTTAAACATCTTTTTTGTTTAGATGTATATATAATACATCATTTGACTCATTGTTTGACTTAAAATTCAGTTTCGTTTAAAGTTTTGATTTGATTAATGTTATTACATTTTTATACCGCATTATTGAAATACGTTACATGAGTTTCAATTGGAATTGAAAAGTTTTTGGAAAGTTAGGCTAACATATGAATATAAATTATATCGATTTAATCGACTTTTTATAAGACACGAAATAAATATATTTAATGCAATTTGTTATCTTAAGTTAACAATTTAAAACTAAAGTAAGAGAAATGGCACTAAGGTGAGATGGTCAGAAGAAGATTGAAGGTAACTAAATGGATAGACACACTTATAACATCACCTATTATAACGTGGAATATTGTATGTCCAATAATATTGAATTGATACGCATTCTCCACATTCAATCCACCGAATTGATCAACTTTGACACTCATGTGAACAAAATATGACATCAATTTGGTCAGACGAGGAAGGTGTGTTCACGCTGTTAACACACTGGGGCTTTTATCTGCCATTTTGCAAAAATACGGCATTAATAACAAAAAGGCGAGGTCTTAAAGTTTCGTTTGTGTATTTGGCATCGGCCTTCACATGACCTCTCCAAAATACTGTGAAGGCAGGATGCCGAATACACAAACCGCAAGGTTTTGCAATTGAATGATCAAGAAAACACAAAACCACGCACACCCATGATTCTAGTTCTATTCACACCTTAAATATAGTCATGTCATCTCCAAAAAGGCTTCAAAGAAGCACTCATAAAATCACTCATTATAGCTCACCACACAAATTCAGACACAGGAAGCAACTGAAGTCCAACTCATCTAATGTGTAAGAGGTGTACATCTTATTGTTTATAATCTATAATACCTAGTTACTAGTTTATCTAATTTCCCTTTTGTCTACAAAATTGTGCAATATAAGAATAGTTATAAAACATGCTAACATCAAAATGCAAAAATTTCCACTATTTCGATATAATTTCAACCCAGACATCGTGGCATCTGGTCAAGCTCCAGAAGCCATCAGTTCCAATATGTGTGTTGTGTAGTTATATATGCGGTTCACGCTACTCTGAAGCAACCAAGGATTCTTGCCCCCACTACGGCCCTGTAATATATATATATATAAATATAAAATTCGTAATATAATTTACATAATTCATAATACCCAGTTTAAATTAACAATAAAGGAAATTTACTTATTTTCTAATATTGATTAATAATTATATAACTTAGGTATTGGTACTTACTTTTGTATTTATATATTTAAAAATCGTCTAATACTCTGGCATGCCAAATAGACGTAACCTCCCCCTCCCCCCCCCCTCTGTTTATTTGGACCCCCGATTATTTATTTTATATAATAGGCGATCACCCCCTGATTATTTTTTTTTATATAGGCAACCTCCCCGTTTATATGATTTTTTAAAACTTTTTTATCAATGCCCAAAATTATTAGGTACTGATTTATCATTTACTAGATAGAAAGCTTAAATTGTTTTTCATTCTTTACTTTCCTTATAAATTTGACATAATTTTTAAATAATTTTCTAACAAATGAATGAAATGAATAAGTAAACATATATAAATCCCCCCAGTTTACCATAGTATACAATCAACCGATTATTTATTTTTTTAAGAGATTAATGAACTCTCTCCCCCCCCCCCCCCCGATTAGTTAATTTTAAGAAATTGAATACAACCTTCCCCCGTTTAGTACAACCCCCTCGATTATTACAACCCCACCCATTTATTTGGCACACCAGAGTAGGTATTGCTATTTAGTTTAATATTGTACCTATATTTCAATTTTTAATTTGTTATAATTGTTCTAAACACTGCACTGTGCTGACGACATTTGTTGCATGACTCAATTTTACTAATTATATAATTTTGATCTCTTCAAAAATCGCTAATCTCTGTTCTATACAAATTTATACATTTGAGAATTTCGGACAAGGGTCAAAGTGGTTTCCGACATATCCAACATAACATAATACATTGAAAGTCAAACAGAAAGAATTAGTTCTATGTCAATTTCGGTGTGCAAAATTGTATTTCAATTGATTCCGATCTCACTTTCTTCAAAGTCTATTTCTGGTGATATTTTCTCCATCCTTTCCACTATTATTTTACTTACACATAATATTTAGCTATTAAAGTAGAGAATTATTGATAAATATTTGTTAAATATTTTCTTTTCAAACTACAAATTGATATCATTTTTTAGCAATGTAATATTACTGTCAGAATTAGCAATTGGGGGGGGGCATAGACATATTATAATAGACATTATATTTTTTAATTACTAGTCAACACTTTTAAATTAATACAATGGAAATTTTAAGCCGGCGTGTAAGGCAAAAACCTTAAACCCTTTATAAGTACTATGGCGGACTATTATCGAGACAATATATGTGTGTGTGTATGTGTGCTATATATGCTACATATCTAAACGTGGATATATAATATGTAAGGATATGTAGGTATATTGCACCCTACTTCAGTAAAACAACAACAAATAAAATTATGGTCGTTTCACTTGTCTAGTAGTTATATATTGACAATATTTGTATTAGGTAAAACCCTTATGTGAAATTCATATAATAATACATTTTTGTCTATTTTAGATTTTCAAAATTGCAATTTTTTTGAAAAACCTTATATAATAGCTCGATATATCGAAAGTTTTGACCGATTTTTATGATTGATAAATTAAACTGTTTTTAGTCTTGTAAATGTATTAGCTAATACAATACATACACAGTAACATTTCCCATTTAATAATCTAGACAATGAACAAGATTTTCTCTTAAAAAATTCCGACAAAACTTTCCAAACGCACCTATAATTAAGTAATCGATTTAAAGATGCGGAGCTAAGAGACGCGCGAACAGCATAGCATTACTATTTAACTTAGTTATAGAATTACGAGTATGTACTATTTATAACTACATAGAGGGTGTATATAGCCAGCACGTATACTGATTTTTTTGATATTACAATTAAAATACTTCGTCTGTGTGGTCGACAATAATATACCCGATGGATCATTTCGATTCGGAGACACATATAATACCGCGCTTCAACAATATATGACTTTACAGGTATATTTTTCGTGATCCTGGAGTTGCATATACATATACGTAGGTACTCCATGAGTTCAACAATTGAAAAAGGCATATGTAATACTCATATATATATATGCCTGAAAATAAATCATATGGATATTTGTAGTATATATTTTACCTATACAAAAATACACTACATTTTTTTTAAACTACGTTTTCTATTTAGGAGAATTATTGGCGGCTCCCTGTAACGAGGTCCTAGCTGTTCTTATATTATATCTAAATGTTTATATTTCTAAATCGCGAGTATGTACACACCAATAACTCTTATATTTTAAAAGTCAATAGTATACTGAATTATATATATTTATTAACTTACGATGAGGAATAAATTTATATTGAAAATCAATACACAATTCATGGGAGTTATTAATGCATTTCCATTATATATACGGTGATAATTTCGTTAAAGAGGGAATTCAATTAATATAAAATGATCAAAAGCCTTTTTAAATATTGATTAAATTCCCTTTTTAAAACGAAACCAAAACCGTATATAATTGAAATGCGCTGTGAAAGATTTTTTGATCAGTTTGACGGTCTAGATAAATAATATATAAGTTAATGATCGTATACGCAATAATTCCAAAATTATTCACTTCTTCAGTGTGTTCTATATTCAAAAATAATTAACTTTTAATTAACTTTTTAAAAATTGGTAATAACGGGATATCTTTTAAAATTTACGAGTAAAACTTCTACAGATTACTGTAATAATTATCAAAGTATCAAATGTAATGTCTATAATAAAATATTTTTAGAATATTCAAAATATCAGTGTCCTTAATTTTTTGTAAAATTACTCTACAGGTGATTAGTTTATTTTCGTTCCCGTTATAATTATGGGCTATTAACCAAACATATGAGTCTGCTCGATTATTAAATATATAGATTCATATCTAGCATACAGAAAATTATATTTGTAGTAAGTATCATGGAATTCTTCAAACTGGAGAAGTAAATCTCGACAAAAAGGATAATTCATTTAAAAGGTATGTTTTTGCATTTAAACAATAATATGAAATGCAATCTATTGTTTCTTCTACTTTTTAATCAAATTATTTTAATCTAAGAACATTAAATATTTGTTAATATTTTTTAGTAAAGTATATACTTTTTATTTTACAATGTTAAATATTTAGATGTTTTAAAAAAATGAAATTATTATATTAATAATTAGTTACATAAGTCATTATTACTTAAAATTTAATTAAATAAATATGTAAAACTGTAACATCCCTATATTTTAGGCTATCAATATTTATATAAATGCTTTTTCCTTTAATAATATACATTTTCAACTTCAAATTGGTCTTTAAATTAAGTTTAACTTTGTCAGCAGACAAATGAATCATTTAAAAAGATACTTAAATCAAATAAATCTGCTTTATATTAAAAATATTCATCTTACAACATAGTTCATAGTATTTAGAATAGTCAAAGAAAATAAAAATTAATTAGGGAAAATCACAAATTTCTTCATTTATATATATAATTAACCCATAATTAAATTAAAAATAATTTAAACTGTACACAATTTATAAGTTGCTTGCTTAAGCTTGCAACCAAATATATTCAGAGAATATTTTAACACTCTCAACCATATAAAACCAATTAAAAATTAAATATTTTCAGTAGAATTTTAAATACATATCACCTTAATTCCATATAGCACTAGGAGGATAAGCTCAAAAATATTATAAATTAAAAAATTAGGAAAAAGCTTAAAAATATGGTATACAAAATGCATGAAAAGTAGGCTGGTAAATACTGAATACTTGAGTATATGTATTAAACCATTTTTTTTGTATTACATCCAGGCATATCAAAACATTTTTAGTGTTGGTGGGGGCTTGATTTGCAAAGGACAAAAATGTATTACCCAATAATTATACTCCAATTTTTTTTATATTTACACTCAGGAAAGTAAATGCTGTTCAATTGTTACTTGAATTATCTCCAATTCTATTATAATTATGAGTATGAAATGTTGTACTTTTAATATTTGGGTTGGGGGGTTCTGAAACATATCCCCAATGTGCCTGACATCTGGCTAACACTGTTCATCAGAGGTTCAAAAATCAAGCAATGAAGTTTATAAACTACTTGACCGGCTGGCAAGTGGTTTCCTGTAATTAAAATCTGCAATAGTGATAGAGACATTGATAATGACTGACACAGTGACAAATATATTTGACTTTTTTATTTAAAGAATAGAGTTGTTTGAAAGATATTCAAAAGTATTTTAAAAATTTTGGTTTTAGGTAATGTAGGGCAGGCAAGTAGAGTTTGATATCCACTTATTCACATGTAGTGGTTCACAAAATTGCCTTTAGTATGGCAGTTGAGAGAAATAAATATGTTATTCACTTTGAAAATAGTTTTATGTTATTCACTTTTTAAAATGTGTTATTTACATTATTCACTTTTCAAATAGTATTATTAAAAAAGTGTCTTACTTGCTTTGCTAGGCCAATATCCTGTAATATCCTCCAAACATGTTTATTTCAGTATTTTACAAGGAAATATTTTACAGTTTATAATTGAAATGCTTCACAACTTACCAATAAAGATATTGCAATTTTATAACAGGCGGTAAAAAAAATATTTTACTTTTTTATCCAAACAAAAGTCAAGGTCAATTAAATTTTTAATACACTATGTCAAATGCACTAAGACTGAACACTAAAATGTTAATTCAGGACATTAAAAAACAAATGACCACAAAAACACTTTTTTTAAAGATTAAGATAAATATAACTTTTTATAAGTGAATAACACTATTTAAAATGTGAATGATGCAAATAACACATTTTAAGGTAAATAATATGAATAACACTTATTTAAATGCCTAACAGTTTTAAAAAAGCAATTAACACAAATAACACATTTTAAAGAGTGAATAGCATTTTAGTCTCTCTCAGCTGCCATACTTTAGATCTCTGGTTCACCTAGTCTTCTTTTAACAGCACTATTAAACCTTCCATTTCACAAATATTGTTAAAAGATTAAAATTTTGTTAAATAATGAAAATCAATCTGATAATTATTTGAATGAGCATTGTCATATAACACTATACTATAGGTTGGTTGTTATCCACTGTTAGTTTTCCCAAAAAATGGTTAATGGTAAAAAAGTATTTGTACCAAATTTGAATATTCTTTATAGTCATTATACAATGAGATGAAAAGCTCAACTAATATGAACTTACATCACAAGAATTGTCAATTAAAATTTAGTTTGTTGGTGACAATTTGATTTTACTTAACTTTTAACAATAGCATACTGACACATGTGTTATTTACTACACATACTAATTTATGACCAATTTGTAAAGGTGTATTAACTTCCTGAATAAAAATAATAATTACAGATTTTATGATATGTAGCTACCTATATATACTTTACAGTTATGGATTATTCTTTTTCCTAAATTTGAAAATACTTTTGAAATTTTATCATGCATCATGTCTCTGTTGATAGGATTGCATTTCATTTCTTTGATATGCTTAAAGATCATGTTATATTTTCATGGATTTTTAATTCACAGAATCATAAAAAAATGTGACCTGTAAGTCACAAAATTATGCAATAAGTAAACATAGAGTTGGGTTAAACCTATAGATAATTTTTTACAGAATTTTCTGCATATAATCTTTGTATAAATTTAAATTAATTTGTTATGGCTTAAATCTTGACATTATCTTAGATGTGCATTGTACATGTGTATAAATGAGATTAATGCTGTTGCTTTGTACACACAATTTTTATCAAATAACATGTGTTCAATTATTGAAAATTATCTTATTTAGCACCTCATTAAACAAAGTTCCTCTTATTTTTTTAATAAGGTAAATTTTGTATTTAGATTTTGTTTTACAACCAATTTTACAATTAACTTTTATGATTAGTTATACATATTTACTACAACTATTATTTTATTGAAATCTATTATTTAAAATATTGTGTTTATCCTGGAACATTTTGTAACATACAAAATAGATAATTTTTATATAATATTTTTTAGTTACAGAGTATAGGTATAGTAACATATATTTTTTGATTATTTATATTAATTTTACATAATTATATGTTTTTGTTTACAAGTCTTAGAAACTTTTATTGTTTATAAGTCTGTTGGTGAAACTTATTGGATGTTTTTTGAACTTGTAGCATCTGTCAAGGAATTTATATTAAACTGAGCAATATTATTATTGTATACTTTTTTAAAATAAAGTAATATTTTAAATATTTGTATGTATATAATATATAATAATAAATCTTTTCTATAGACTTATTACCATATTATTTTTAGTGTCTATTTTAATACATTGTTTATAAATAATGTATATATCAACATTATTATTGTACTACCTGTAATCTGTATTATTTTAAAAAATACTACATTTATTTGTGTCAATTTTTAAAAATATTGGTATTACTATTGTTAATAGCACACTACTATTTTTTAATAATTTTTTCAGTTTGTTTGGCCGGTTAAAAATTTAGATTTTTTATTTAAGGTTACTCAGATAGTAGCAGTATTATTATTGTAATCAGGGTTCTCACACGTGTTGAAAAGTCTTGATTTTCAAGATGACAGAGAGTGCTGAATTTTTATTTTGTTGCGTAATTTGCTTGTTCACATTGTTAAGGGAAAATGTCTTAAAGATGCAACCATTACAAATCATTTATTAAATATTGATCTGGATGACTGACATCCTCCTTCCAAGTTCGAAGATTGACGTTGGCTTTTCAGGTTCGAAGACGGTATCATGCCTATATGTCACCATTCTACTGTCAGACAGACAAATTCTGCGGATTCGAGTATATACCAGATCATTCATCTTGTCTGGAGTAAAGAAAATTAAGGACAAATCACCAATTTCTTACAGTTTCTGTCGAAACATTGGCAATTCTGAATGATTCAGAGGTGAAAGCAAAGCGGGAAATCAGTTCAGTTTTTCAGGCAATAGAAGAGGTCAAATGGGTACATGAAGGCAAGTGTGACACACTCACTAGAGAATTCATTGAATTTCGTCATGAAGTTAGTTCAGACCCATTGAAACATCATGAATTTGACAATTTTAATCCTGTTGAAAACCGCTTGGAAGTGTTGTTTCATGGACTCCTTTTAATGGGGAAGGAGAAGAAGTTCTTGCGCGAAATACTTGTTCTTTCCCATTGGCAAGCTACGGTGGAAAGAGGCTTTTCTTTTAATAAAGAGGTAGCTACTATACCAACTTGGAGGTACTTGTTTTAAAACGAGTGATCATCAACCACAAGAAAGTGGGTGGGCTGAAGAATGTAAACATTATGCCTTCACTTCTTGCGTCCGCAGGTTCAGCATGCAATAAGTATGCTTTATACTTGGACAAAATGAAGCGAAAAGAAAAGACAAAGAAACAGCTAAAATGCAATGCAGATGCTTTGGAAGAAATCCAGACATTGAAGGCCAAGAAGGTGATGTAGACAAACGATGTAGACAAACTGGTAGAAAAAGCAGAAGATACAGGTCAGGCAAAGTTGATTGTCCAATCAAATGCACTGAAAAGGACATCCAAAGAAAGTGTGGAGACAATTCAGATGATCAGTGAGGACATCCAGAAAAAACTTGCTGACCTTTAAGACTAAAAGGTATTTAATAGATATTGTTATATAATTATTTAGCTATACTTCTGCACTCATTGTTAAAAAATACTGAAAATTTAATAAAAAGAGGTTTTGAAAAGTCTTGAATTTGTTTTGCGTATAAGTGTGAGAACCCTGTGTAATGATATGGATCATAATTTACTTTCTATCCAGGTTCTTTATTAGGATTATAGACTCTTAACTTGTAATTTTAGTAATTAATTTCTTTAATATCAAAAGTATCAGGGGTAAGACTTATAATATTTGATAATTATAAATTATACATGTGAAATTATTTATGTTATTATAGTTCTATATTTGTAATAATCGTAAATAATATTTTAACTGATAAAACTCAACTCGTAATTATAGATTTAAAAAATATAATGACCTTGAACTACAGCAAAAATATATATATTATAAATTTAACTTTTGATTTCGTTATTTGACTGCTGTTAGCGTCATACATTTTTTCAAAGTTATTTTGCCGTAAGTATACGAACTTTGTATACAAACAGACTAATTAATAGTGCAAACAATTATTATATCGAATAAGATTTTTTGTTTTAGAAACAAAATATAAATGTATAAATATAATAAATTAATTAATGGAAAAATATAAATGAAATATACTCACTGAATAATTTTCTAAAACTTATTGATTCCCTTTTATGGTATAGTTTTCGGATACATTTCGCTACATTATGTCCATAGAATCTACAAATATTTGTACATATTTTAAATCAAATAATAAATGAATAAAACATTCTCATGAATAATAAACTAAAGTAAATATCATTATTATAATAATATGTACTCTCTATGTTTTACACAATTGTGAACATTCCATATCCATTTGTAAGAAGGACTATTCCATCCATACATATGTAGTAGATTATGACGACATAGCTTAACAAGTTCTATATTATATTACAAAATCTGGTCCTATTGGAGAAAGGCTATGTTTATTATAAACATGAATCTAATATTATTTTGAAATTAATTGGTTTATATAATTACGTATTCAATTTGAATTTAACATATTTAATTAAAATTTCAGTAACCCCACTAAATATTTTTTTCATTTGTTCCTTGGTTATACAATTTACCATCTTTTTCTTTTAAGGCCATGTGTACATCCTCTGGGCGAAGGAATCCAAGTGAGCAGTCAAAGCCTGACTGATGTGGTGGCTGGTTACTAAGTGTTCAATCTTGGATTCGGAGCCCAATTACCATGTAGCATTTTTGCAAAGGTATGCAGTACCTGCTAACTATTTATGAACTCTCAGTGCTCTATAAATATTTTGTCGTTATTTATTCATTTATTACTTTTTAGAGTAAGAAATGAATAATCGTATAGAGTAAGTATGCAAAATAAATGGGAATGTAAACTACTCAGCCTACTCCAGAAGTCGGAACCGGAACATGTAAAGTGCAAACCATTTTGTTCCGATTAGCCAATTTAAAATTCATTGTTGGTATAGGGATCGCTCTACAAATTGTGTTCATTAGCCATTTTTTCTAATATTGTAGCAATAGGCAAACACATCGCGGATTCGATTTCTGTTCTGATAAGCCAGTAATTATGATAGGCCGGATTCTGATTAGCCGGAGTAGACTACATTAACTATAACATATTTCTACAACTAGATTTCATCAAGTAGATATAATATTATACTAATTCACAGTTTTGTGTTCCGTAATTAGATGAATTGTGTAAGAATATAAAACCGCCTGGTGGAGAGCTGTGGTTAATATAGATAAATTATTGTAGACACATTGTTAATAAGTATTATTAATTGGTAATAGGTATGTTTGTGGAAGTTGTTTGTTCTCTTTTGTTTCGGCAGAATCATGTCAAGCTCAACCCAACCACCACAGCTACTTTTACGGGAAAGAATCCATCCTCGAGTTCAATGCCTTGTTAATTCATTTTAGTTTTTTTAAATATAATATATAATTATATATTAACAGATTTTGTTTACAATTTCTTGGGTAATCCATTCTCGAGTTCTGTTTTAATTACCCGAATGTTTTAAATGTATTCAGTATTAACAATGTTTACTCACACTTGCATTTTACAGCTTTAAATTGCTGACATTTAACCTGTAAATAATACATTACAATATATTTGTCCTTGTGAAATATTCTTTTTGTTTTTAATTTATATGAAAAATTGCCCGATATTATAATACAATGTTGTCAAAGTACAAACTAGGTATATACATATGCCATAGACATTATATACTTTAAATAGTTCAGCGATCTAAAATTAATGCATTTGAAATTCTTAGGTCAAAAACCTTCAATTTGATTGAATAATTTAAAGTTATTTGCCAAACACGCCGACTAAGCATTTAATTTTAGATTTCAGATCTAGTTATAGTGAATTTAATATCAGTCAAAATTTTAATGCAATTGTAGCTTATTTCCCTTGTAAATAATTTGAATTCATTAATATATATCAGAAATTTACGGCTTATTTTCTGTTTAGTGCGCGAAAATTACTTCATTTATCTTCACTTAAAGTACAACCTTATACCTACCTGTAAATACGGACTGTTCCCTTCTATTATTTACGTAAAATACCTTATCTGTTACTGTCTATTCATGGCTATCATATCCCATAACATTTCAATAGAATCTTTTACAGTATGTATTTTAAAGTGTATATAAAACCCCAGAACAGTATATAACAAATTTGGGTTATATTTTTTTGTATTATATAACCATAATTAGTAATATCTTGCATATTCGTAATTGCAAGACTTTTAAGTACTTATAGTAAATACTATATTTCAAGAGTTTTTGCTTATGAAGCATGTTTAAAAAAATAAAGCGAAACCCAAATTCTTAGAAAAAACATTGTTAATTGTGTACCAATTCACCCTTGTTCGACCTACTACAAGCGACTAGCGATTGGTAAAAGAAATAAAAATTAATATAATGGAAATTTAATAATTGATTTTCCAAAAATGTCTTGATTTTTTAACAAGGCAATATAATTTTCGTCAAAAGATTCAGAAAAACAGAACTTCCTTTTACTTACAAAATCGAATGCAATGAGCAGAAATTAGGCAGTGTATTAAACACTTTATTTATTAATTTTTAATATTTTATAATATAATATTACAAAAAGCCTTAAAAATTTCTTGAATTTTTCTCAAAAGAGATGCGTTTGAGCAATGTATAACTCAACGAAATGAACACCTGATCTCTTCTTTCTGAATCAGTTATAGGTATAAACATATTTAATCGATGTCATTTTGCCGTTCATTTATTTGTTGCTTGTAGGTAGTCCAATAAGGGTACTGAAGACATTTCGTTTAAAAATGTATTTTTTTCTACGAATGTGTTATTTTCTAACTAACAAGATTATTTTAAAAATTTAAATATGAGAAAATGTCATATGTGTAAAGTCTTAATGCATTGCCTAAATTATGATCCTTTAAAAACAATAATCAAAAAAACAGTGTAATTTATTAATTTTCTTATAAGTTTCTTTTGTAATTGAAAATAATTACTTTAGAACAATATTATGTGAGTGTTCTAATTTTATTTTAAACATCCACGTATGCAATTATTTCTATATAGTCTGTTGAAGTTGACGTATAGGTCGATATCAGGAACCTAGGCTGTTGCTATTTACCGTCTGTTGTTAAGTGACTCAGAGTCTTTCCATTGCAAAGCCTTATAAGGTCCTCTCCAATGATAATATTCACCACTTTAACATATAATAGTAAATGCTTTATTAGAGAACTATGGCATATATAACTATGTGCTAAAAATAAGCTATTTGTTAGCAGTATTGGTCATCTTAAGGGTGTACATAAATGCAACAATTTTGTTAATTGTTATCATTGAGGACGCATCATAGTATAAGAGAGGTCGAGTAGGTAAATATATCTACTTCATTTATTTAAAATATCAGTTCCATTACCTAATATGTCATAGCTGCTTCACGTAATATCATTTACCTATAATTAATTCAAAGTCTACCTCCTCTCAAACTAAACCTTTTCTTTGTCTACTTCAATAAAGGCCTATAATAAATGTTTTCTTTTTGTTATTTCAGACGTGATAAACTATACTGATTAACAAATATATATCCAACCTTTTATACTTTTAAAATGTCGAACATATACTCGGATGGTCACTTTCAATGTAACAATTCACATCTGACTAAAATAGAGAATGATGAGTTGCCTCACCTTGGACTGAAAATGACAGACAAGGTCCTGCTTAAGAAATTCCAGGATGTAAAGGTAACAATATTTAAATTAAAAGATTTGTTTCCATAGTATTTCTGTAGAAATAACTAAGATTATTATTTTTTTCAAAATGGCCTTCAAATACGAACAATAACATTTTCAAATTGAATATCATATTGAATTTAAAAAAAGCACATTTCATAAAATTAATTTTCATCAAA
>JAUZNC010032646.1:0-20113 GCA_034780395.1 Vannuccia rotundouncinata
CTAATGAAGACATAGCTATATAAGTATACAGATAAGTAGTACCTAATAATAAGTAATATTATACAAAATATAATTCTTAATTGTTAATAGCTGATAGCAGTACAATAATGAATAGGTACTCATACAATAATAAGACACTAAAATACTAAATAGTAAATATAACAATATTTATATTGTATATATTATAAATAAAATTATATTGATAATATATAGTAAAAAAAGTTATAGGTAAAAAATAATAGTATATAAATAACAACATATACTGTATATATTTTTTTGATAATATATAGTATAAAAAGTAAGTATAAAACAATAATATATAATTATGTTATAACAATATATTCTATATTGTATATATTATATATAGAATAGTATTGATAATAAAGTAGTCATAGTATGTATAAAATATAGTAGAAAATTGTAATATATATTTGAATTGAAACCAGTAAGAGAGTATAAAATCATGTTGAAAACATGCGCAGAGTTCATAAATGAAAATTTTCTGTGATATTGTTATATACACAATTTTGCCTGTTTTTCATTAGTCAATCAAAATATCTCAGTGTGTCTCTCAGCTTCTTCCAAGTATGAAAACTATTTTTTAGAAAATCACAAACATTGCAATTCCCGTCATGGGAAGTACCTTATTTTTCATCGCAAACATTGCGATGCCCGTAATGAAGAGGTTAAGTGTCATAAAACATTTGACTATGTTGCGCGCATTTTACCAACCTGCGCTTATTACTACTATGTGCTGTGCAAATTACTAATATATATATTATTTTTGTAAATTTGATTGCTTTATGGTGAATTAAAAAATAATAATTCTACTATATATAATAACTAATATGTATATATATATATATTTTTTTGCTTGCTTGTATTGAATTTGTTTCATTAAATAATTTACACATCACTGTTGCAAATTTGACTGCTTTATATTGAATTAAATAAAATAGTTCTATTAAAAATAAAAATTTTATTTTTTTTGAATTAAATGTTTTATTATATTAAAGTTTTTGTATATAATTTAGATTTTAATTAAACATAAAGCAGTCAAATTTATAAAAATAATATATAAATTGGTAATTTGCACAGCACATATTAGTAATAAGTGCAGATTGGTAAACTTTGCCCAACAACTACACCCTCAGGGCTCAGCTTTACAAATCAGCATTTCAATCCAAATCTGTTAATATATAAATATATTAAATTATAATTACAATATGTATAAAGTAAAAATTTATATATTATCTATATTTTATAATATGTATATTGCAAGGGGCCTGAGAACAGGGGGGTTTTATATATTAGTTTTACCCCTCCCCCTTTTCGTGTTTTTCTGGTGTCCTACATATAAAATTATTTTGCCCTTTTAATACCTTCTACATTTGTGGATCCTAGGGTGTACCTCACCCTATGGAAACCCCTGATCATTTTTCACTCTTTAAGAAGATAGTGATACTGCACCATTTTAATTATCTTTTATTTCTGAGGTGTTAAATTGCTCAAGCTGGTTTTTTGTTATTCCAGCAATAAATTATGTTATTGAATGAGCATTTTCAATACTGACAAGACTCAAAAATTTCACAGAAAAAATGTTGCACATTTATTTAAGCTATGCAAACTAACCTTATCCAGAAAAATTTTCACTGAATTCTGTAGGCATTATCTTTATAGAACAAATTTATTTGGTTTTAATCATTTTTGTTTTAAACTTAAACAATCTGTTATAATTATTTAAATATTAGGCATGCTAAATTTTGTAAAATTATGCATGCCATTTTTCATCACAAAATGTATCTGCATAATATAGAATTAGCTACTCATATAACATTAGTATAGGTACTCTCATTGATTGATGAATAGGTAGATAGTTTGCTAAATTTATAGGCTTAATCATATATTGTACATCATGTGTACCTATATTGTATATCCAATTGTTTTTGTTTTGTATAATATTTTATGAAAAAAAGTACATTTAATTGTGAATTTTAAAATATCAAATTTTAATGGTAGCTTTTCTTGAAAGTACTACTGAATTATATGTCTAGATTGAAATAATTTTATCTACAAAATTTATCAAAGATAGAAGAAGATGGTTCAAATGTCATATAAATAAAATTCAATATATTATAATTTCTACAATTTAACAAAATTTATAACCTTGAAAAAAAAATTTTTTTAAATAATCGGAACAAAATGTATAATGTGATATAATTTATAAATATATATATATAAATAACCAAATATAACTGAAAACTAAAAAGGAATAACAAATACTGAAAACAAAAATCCGTAATTTATTTTCCGGTTAAGCAATTAACTATCGTAAAACAATATTCTTTAAATTTGTAATTGAAGTAAATATGTCTAAAATTCTTTTTTAATACAATCCAATTTATTTTTAAAATGTATATGTAATATGCAGTTACAAAATTTGTCTTAAACAGACCAAATTATTTATATATGAAAAATTGAAAAATATAATAATTTTAATGAACTTTCTTTAAAAGTTTTCAGTTAAAGTTGCGACCTTGACCTATAAAATATTACTTTCTATGTTTCGCTATATGACGTCAGTTCTTATAGCTGCCGTTTCTAGCATACTTCAGATAGCGCTGTATTAAGCTTGATTTTGCCTACGTTTGTCTGTGCATTCAACATAGAACCATAGGCAGCCATTGCTTTAACATTACAGCTATATCTCCTATTGAAATAACATTGTCCAAAGGTAAGTGGCCATTCTTTTTATTAAAGCTGAATTTTTACAAAGTATTTTAGAAAATGGTAATTAGTAGTTAATCTTAGTTAGTATGAATTATAAAATAAAGTTGTCAATTTGTTATTTAATGAAAAAAGCAAGATGGCTTTCCACTATAGTTTAATATGGCAGCCATTGCTGTATATAGCGATTCGTTTATAATGGTGAAGATAGGCGCCTATCTCCGCTATATTAATGATGTTTAGCATGTAAAACATACGTAAATTGTTTTTTGTAATATTATTGATGATAAATACGATATTAATTTTGGTAAATAGTAATGTTTAATTTTATCGATTTTTTCTATCTTTGTTTAGATTAATAAGTCTTGTTAGAACTTGGTTGTTTGTCATAATATTAAAATATTAGTTAGGTTGGGCCGTATTGTTTAGTGTCGGTAATATGCATTTATGTATCTAAAATCTGTTGTTGGTCATTTTTAAAACAATTTATATTATTTTGATATTGATTAGTTAATCAAAACAATTTTTAGAGTGAAGCTATTCATCAAACGTTATGAATATTTCGATTTCGACTACTAGTAGTGTAATCCTTTTTATAAGTAGTATATTGTTTTTTTTGTTTTTTTTATAGATCATGAAAGATAAATTACCGAAAGATAAGAATAAGCCAAAGGGGGCTATGACAGCTTATGCTTGTTTCGTCCAAGTTATTCGTGAGGAACACAAAAAGAAACATCCTGAGGAACAAGTTGTGTTTAGCGAATTCTCTAAAAAGTGTGCTGAGAAATGGAAGGTAATACTAATAATTTGTAACTAATTAAAATAACGATCTCAAATTATACCTTATAATTTATGATTTTAGCAAATGACAGCCAAGGAAAAGAAACGTTTCGAAGATATGGCGGCATTAGATAAAGATAGGTACAATAAAGAGATGGACAACTACATTCCTCCAGATGGTGTAAGAAGAGGCAAAAAGAGGAAGAAGACAAAGGATCCCATGATGCCAAAGCGAGCATGGTCTGCATTTTTCTTTTTCTGTGATGAATTTCGACCTCAAGTTAGAGAGCAACACCCCGAATGGAAGGTTGGAGATGTTGCAAAGGAACTAGGGCGCAATTGGGAACTATGTACGGACAAAACTGTATATGAACAAAAAGCAATGAATGATAAAAAGCGATATGAAGAGGTATATTAATTAAATTTTAAATTATGTTTCTATCTTTCACAATTGTTTTTTACTGAACATCATTTCAGGACATGGTCATGTATAAGGCCGGTACGTTTGTCCCTGGAAAACGTGCAAAACCGGGAATAACAGTGGACCCGGTAGCAAGCGCATCAAACCCAGAGGAAGAAGAAGAAGAGGAGGAGGAAGATGGTGAAGAGGATTAATTTAATAATATGAATGATTTGTTCTTGTGTGTATCTTTTTTGTCTTGTATACTATATCGCTGCTAATTTTTGTGTGTTCTTATATATTTTATCTATCATGCATACTTGCAACGTTTTGCTGACTATTGCGATAGTTAGAACAAATCTTTCCTGACTGTCATTTTCCTATTGTACAGAATTAAGTGCATTTAACATTTTGTAGTTTTATCACGTGTACCTTCAGATATCCTTCGATGTTAGTTAACACTATTTAATCCATAGATTTGTCAGTTGGTATGTTCTTTATTAATAAATTCCCACAATGTAAACAGATTTCTTATTCGTTTTATTCTGCTTTACTCAAGCACTACTGTATTTGTTCTGTTTCTTTTGGTAGCTGTTTTATCATTAATAAACGTTTTATAGATTATCGTTTTCATGTTTTTGTACTATTTTATAGGTATTTCGAGAAAAAATTCCCTCACTCATGCAGTTTCAGCTTAGTAGTATGTATTTCTCAAAAATCGTAGTTGTTCGATTAATGTAAATAACTAACTCGATTTATGATACCGGTATACAATACATTATTATTCCACATCATTTAAAAATTTTAGCACAAAATAACAGGTTGATTTGAAATAATATTTATTGATTTTGTCCGTACGTGACGATAATTTTTTGATCATCTTTTAATTCCTAATCATTGTATATAATATGTAAATTCGACCTATTAATTGTAATTGCTTACACTTCTTCAAATGTAGTATCATAATAGATTTCTCTTTTTTATAATTTGGAAAATCCAACTTTCCTGATACCATTGAATCAGTAAGTTGTTTTAGTAGAAATTGCCTTGATGAAAACTCTTAAACAAGTATGGTTTTAGTAAAATATGTTTGGTGTAAATTCAGAAAGTAAAAAAATATCCCGTTCGATTCTGAAATAGTTTGTTACTCCAATATAGTATACTAACAGCTACATAACTTTTTGGTCATATTGTTTATAGTTAATAAAAGGTACCTTATAAAAGTTATACTTATATAATATATTTGTTATGCTTGCTGTTAAACTATTGCATTTCTAAAAATATACTACTTATACTATTAACAAGTACTATCAAGGGCGTACTCAGCTATTTGAAAGGGGAGTCGGATATTTGTTAAAAACGGCATGCCTTTGGATGTGATCAAATGTTTGAAAATGAATAATTTATTTAGTTATATCATATTTTTAATATGACATAATAAACTAATGGAAAATAAACTACGCGATTAAATAATGAGAAAAAAGGTAAATTTCACTCAATAGTCTATAAAAACACAAACAGTGCTGAATTGTAATATTGATAGTTGATTAAAAAGTTAAACATATATAGTGTTTAAAGATAAATTATGTAAAATTAAGTCGTGTTGATAATTAATATCTTTAAATGTCACTCGTCAAGTAGAAGAATCTTCATTTTAAATTTCCGTAGATATTGAAGGCAATCATATCTTAATTTACAAGATGTCCGCGGCTCGTGATTATCGTTAATTGTAGTTAACAGCAGACAAGTCTTTATTCTTCGCATAGCAGATAATGTTATCTTACATTCAGCAATGCGCGGTACATCGAATTTTGATAATCTATATTTAGTAACAATGGGTTAGTACTCTTTTGGCGTACGTTACCTTTTTCATGTGTAAAATATGGAGACTATATCAGCTTATAGCCTAATTTTTTAGTTGTCCTTAAAAACGTAATTAAGTTTGGTTGATTGAATTTAAAATTTATTTATGTTCTATTTGTTTATATAGTACCATTCATATCGTAATAATAATTATCTAGATCGACAAACTTAATTAATTATGCCCTAAATAAAAACGGGAAAAAATAGAAAATGGTGAAATCTAGTTCGGCCCCTAATTTTATTTATTTAGCAAAGAAGTTGACCAAATCATTAATATATGTTTGCATGAATAAGTTCTTTTAATTTTTATACTTATTGAGTCCTTAAAGTCGTATATGCTATATTTATAACTGTATGTTTTTCTGAAGAATAGTTTATTTAAGTCAATTTAATTAATTGTAATCGGTTTGCTATTGATTTGCCCGTTTCTATATAGATCGTTGAAGTTCGCCAATTTAGGAAAGTTAATTTTGGTATGAATGTTTATAGATAAAACAGCTGTTTATTTTCTCGTTAAAAATAGTATCTAGTTAAAAAAACCGACTTAAGTTTTGCATAAATACCTTATTTGTTGTGCCAGACAATTCATAATACACATAACAGTGAATTCTTTTTATCTATCTATAAAGCATAGGTATAATTTCTCATAAAACCGGTGTATTTTATATGTATATGTCAACATACAAATTACATAATGGTATATAAACTAAAACACGATATACGCTAATTTAATTTATATAATTAAAATATGAGTTGTGTCGATTGCATTGAAAAAATATGATGTGTCAAATTATACGATATAGTCGAATTCTGTAATATTATTATACAATTTTCGCGGTATACTCAGACAGTATATATTTTTAAACAATCGTTGAAAAACTATGTTACGTTTTTACCATAAACAATCTTTCAAAGTGCGAAACTTACATAACCCACATTTTTATGTATAAATAAAATTAGTGCATTTCTATATATTTAAAAATATAAATATTTTCTTTCAATAATAAAGTTGGAGTAGTGTACAAATATGTTATATACTTTAGAAATATAATAATTACTACGTAAATACAAGTAGGGACATTTCATTGAAAATATATTTAATTTAAAACCCCCAAAATGTTATCCGTATTGAGTAATATAGTACTAAATTAAGATACATAGATAGCCATACATGTATTTCAATAAAATGTGCATACATCACTCAGCCATACAAAATATCGATACGATAGGTGTGCATTTAGGTGAACATCGCGCCCACTTGATTATTCACAGAAACCATTTTCATTAAAGAACGTTCTGCTTTAGACAACTCCAACGTGGGTAAACCACTTAGAAGCGGCAGTTGAAGCAAGGGGAGAAAGGCCTTGACCGAACTAGTGTCAATAGAACGCTGGGCGTCTGTATAAACAATAAACAAAGCAGCTGGTACTCTATGCAGCTGACAGTGGGTAAGAATTTCGGCCGAAGCTCCTTCGACAAGATTAGGTTGCTCCAAGAACGGCGCGAAGCGTGGAGGAAGTAGCTGTAGGAAGCTGGTTTTCAGACTTCGCATGAACGGAGTGCTCAGAGCTGAGTTGGGAAGACTGGATCTGTAATTTGAAATCGATTGACTGGTGAGAACCAGGACACTGTTGCTGGAGTGGTCAATGAGAGAGAACAACTTCTGCACCCAGCTGTGCACCTGCTCTGTGGGTACCTGTGATTCACACAGACAGAGAAGAACATCCTCCTGCCGCTTAAGTCGGTGGATGTAGCAGTTGGTATCGCCAGGAGCTTTCTGACTGAAGCTGTTCACCATACCGTCATCAAATCCAGTGTGCAGGGCAGCAATGATGTCAGTAGAACCATCTTCCAGCCAGTATGACCTTGCAAAGGAGCAGGCTGCACGGCCCATAGCAACGATCATCAGGGTACTTCGAGTGAAGCCACGTCGCTCGAGACCTCCTCGGATATCAGGAGATGTAGAGAGCACGCATTCAGCAAGAGAGGGGTTAAATGAAATAAGGTCATCGTCATCTTCAGTGATCGCTCGCGAAATCTGTGGCACAGTTTTGGTAATTGATGACCACATTTTCTGTATCTAGAATATTGAAATAAACATCTAGTGAATAATAGAATAATGCTTAATACTAAAAAATAGGAATACCGAGCTCCTCTTCCTTCCGGAACTCTGTAGGTAGTTAGTTCAATGTTTAAGAACTTGAGGGTAACCTAGGCAGGCCACCCTTATAATATCAGAATTTGCAGCTTTGGCCAAATAATAGCAGTTATAATCACAAGTAGTGGCAACATTGAATGATATTATTCAGAATACTAATGTATAAATCGTACGTTAATGTTATTAATTAAAAATTTAATTAGAAAAATGATTCATTTATTTCCGATACTATTTTAATGCATATGTAAATCTATTTTCTGGTTTGAAAACTGATGAAATGGTTTAAATCCGAGAAAAATTGAATTCATACAAAAATATTATAATTCTTTAATTCTACTTAATCGTTCTTTCTACTTATGCTTCTATTTTGGAACTGAAAAAAAACAATTTTTATTTGACTACAGCTGCAAAGAAATTGCATAGTGATATAAATGTAATAATTACTAAATTTGTTAAATTTTTCTTATGAAGATTTCTCAAAATTACTCTGCATGACACAAGAAGATATAGTGGGAAAAATCGGGAATTCTGTAAAATTAATGTTTAAGCAAATAACCATATAAAATCATTCATTAGGTTAGAATTAAAATTATTAGTATATAAAATTTTAATGGGAAAAGGCTTCTTAAAAGAAGTATTGGCAAGTCTTTGGCGAGTCTTTTATAAATTACATTATGCCCTGGTTTGTTCAGTTATTAATTCTCATGTTCAGTGTTTATCCCATAGACAAAAGAACAGCAAACTGTATAAGACAGATATTTAGTGTCATAATTAGCCAAAGGTTTCCCTTACAGTTAGCTTCTAACAGATCGATAATAGAAGCTCATCTGTCTTAGTCATGCCCATTTAATGCAAAAGTGTAATTTCTACTTTCAAAATAAAATACTGTTAGTTAAATTAATTATGTATATTATAAAGTAAATATTTATTATGAGAGATTACATTTGAGCATGCAAGTTTTAAAAAAATGTTCATGTAATCACAAATAAAATCACCTTTTGTCTGAAATGTAAACATACATATTATGATCATGAAAAATACAAAAAATTTGGCTAATACTATACAAGTTAAATGCAATTTATGTGATTCAATTCTATTCTTTTGGCTACTGAATGAATGTCTAAATTAGTGAATAGGTGAGTTGTCTTTTCCAAAACATTAGAAATAAATTTAAATGAAATAAGGTTGTATATTTTCATTCTAGACAAAATGAGTTATTTTTTTTAATTATATATGAACAATTTTTTTAATGTTATCTCTCATAATAAATATTTATTTAATACATGTATCTATAATTTATTTATTTAATTAATAGTATTTTATTTTGAAAGAAGAAATTATTGCAGATTACTGAAATTATCCCTTCAACAGGCAAACCATATATTTTATTCATGACAAATTTGGCCACACAGGCTCTGTATATAATGCTCCCCAAACTCAACACCCCCAGAACATCTTTACAAGAATTATTACAAACCCATGCATATACTGAGAAGTATCATCCAATCTCCTTCAACTTATGGTTACACAAGCAGCATAGCCTGCAAATTGATGAAAATGACGATTTTTTTACATTTAGCTCTGTAGAATGAATTTAAAGGTATCTAAATCTTATCTTTTTTAAATAAAGTCAAAAATTGCATTGGTTTACAAAGAGATTTCAATCTCAAAATCCCAGAAAACTTGGAAGAATCTTATGCCTGAATTATGAAAAATGAGCATGATCAAGGTTCTTACAGTATTATGCAAACACCTTATCAATAATACAGGTGTTGAACCCAAACTAGATGCTTTCCCTTCAAAATACAAAAGTTTAACCTGTGCTATGAGATCTGTATATATCTGAGTTAGCTTGTTATTTAAGTGTTGTCAGTCAACAGTACATACAATGACAAAAGGCAGTCTTGTGATTTCATATACTTTATACAGTCCTTTTCTTCTGATCGGAACTACTGCCTAATCAGAACACAAATCAAATCCCAGAATTTTTTTGCTTATTAATACAATATTAATTAATTGTAAACAGTAAATTGTAAATTTGTAGAATGGTGCCTATACATACAATGTAATATTCATTGACTAATCAAAACAGCTCAACTACAAAATATTATATATAAATTCCTACCATCATTTGGGGATTATAAATAAATCCAAGGAAATATTTTTTGTAATCTAAATCTACCTAAACCATGCAAATTATTGACATGTATTGGGTGAGACTGTTAAACAGGCTTGCTAATTGAATTGTGTTTCCATCACCTATTCAAATAATGGTCCCCAGTAATAATGGTGACTGATGCCATTGTGGGCATCATTGTGTGTACAACTATATGCAAATCACAATCCACATTTTATATTGTATATTCGAGATTGACACCATTGCAAAGTGTCATTTTTTTAATTAATGTGACCACTAAAGGCTTGCCTCATAATATAATTATTAAGTTTAAATACAAATGTATATAGTTTAACCAATCTAATCCCTTATTAATCATAAAAATTATTAGGTTAAAAGTTGTTCTGAAAAAAGTAGATTTTCTATTATATTAACATTTGGTTATTAATTAACAATTGTAAAATTGAATTTTGGTTAAGAAATAGAAATCAATTTTCATCTAATTGGAACTCCAACTAATTGTAATGAAAATGCTTGCATTTTACATTTTCTGATTAGCAGGAGTAGATGGTATGTAATGATAAACTGTTTATTCAGAACCATAATAATAGTTGATGGTCAAAATCTGTATAATTTGAGAAATATACATATGGGTATCAATTTCCTGGAAATAAAATTATATTATGCAAACATTTATATCACAAATGGTCTGTAAATTTCACAAATTTTTTAAAATATAACTTTATATTTTTTATTTAAGAATAAACTGAAAATAAAATGTAACATTTATATATCACATAATGTTTATATTATGTTTATTCAATTTATGATAACAATAGAAAATATTTCACAAAATGAAAAAGTATAGTGTATTTGAAAATATAAGGGTATATACCATATAGGCACTATGACATATTATATGAAATAAAAGATATATTTGAAAACAAATAAAATAACAAAATTTATTTGTAAACCAAATAAAATTAGTAAAATACTCTAAATCATTCAATTATGCTTTACAGAACAGTCAAATATTTTTTTTAATTTCTAATATCAAATTTATTGGAGAATACATAAATAAAACCAATGCTAAAATTGTATTGGTGTACATTATTATTTTTTTTAAATACCTATGTTATAGGATATATACAATCAAATAGCTATCTATATAAATTATGAAAATGTCTATTTATCTGTAATATATTACAAAAATAATAAGGTTGTCATTATTGTACAAGATTCTCAAGCAATAGTAAGTAATTTTTAAATATTCCTATTTCTATTTTATTATAGTTGTATATTATGTTGTCATGTTCATGATAAAACCCAACAAATATTCATTATATAGAAATATATGTATTAGCTAGTTTCCTATCAAGCAATGATCTTAATTTAAACAATTATACAAAGAAATATAGGCAGAAAAGGATAAATTACAGCAGTAAGAGCATAAAAAACATACTGGAATTTCTGCAAATTTTCTAAAATTCAATGATATTTCTTTCCTCTTTCACCATTGTCTGTTGTAAAATATAGTGCCATACACCCAGTGGCTATTGCTCTAAAATTATATTTTCATAGCATAAAAAAACAATGAGATCTTGTTCATAACAGCCATAGAAAAATTTATTCATATAAACTTGTCTCCATTTTGGACAATGGACTTGAGCAACTGGGTGGATGGACTTGTATAGTTGTATATTGGGTCTATGTCTTAAAGTAGAGGTTCATCAGTTATTGCTTCTTTCTTTGTATGGCTTAGCACTATAGAAATAATTAGCACTCTTCATGGACCCTTCTGGAATTAATTGAATTTATAAATTATTTATATAGAATTATCATGTTCAAATTATATGAGTTTATTTGTCTAATAAGTCAGTTAATGTTAATATTAGCATTTCCTATGTAAATTGATTCATTTAATCTATATGGTTATTATGTCATAACTTATTGAAAAATTATTCATTTTGATCAGAAAAAAAACTTTTATCCTATAAATGAATAAGCTTCATTTTGGTATATTAATATAGAACATCTGTGTAAGTTGTTTGGTTCTCTATATGAATACTAAAATAATCTAACAATTATGTTTAATACATAGTAATATTGGTAATTCAAAAGTATAAAACCTTTTCAGCTATGCAGATTTATCTCTTAGTTATTTTATATCTACAGCACCTACAAGGTCAAGTTAAACATTTTTGAAAAGCTTATCTAATTTTATAGATACATACTTTTCATTAAAAAAGTTAATATGAACAGGGTACATAAGAATTAGCCTATACAAATTTTTGCAACATAATAACTTTTGAATGAATCTGGAGAAAAGATTTTATACATGTAATTCAAGACAAATTATTTTTTTTAAACGTAAAAATTGTTTGTATCTGTATTTTAAAATTGTATAGAAAATGTCTATGTGTGATTATAAATTGGTAAACAAGTGAACCGATTTTAATATTTAAAAACTATAATAATACTAATTAATATTACAACTGAAATTAAATTTGCTCAAGGGAAATATTTCCAATTCATCTTAAAATTAATAAAGAAATAATCAAACTCTAAGTCTTCGTATACTAAGATTATTAATATAATAAATAACTTTATTTAGAAATTTTTATTTTAATGAACCATTATTGAAGTTTTAAAAAAATCAATCATATAATATCATACCTTAAACTACCTAGAATACTAGTATATAAAATTTAGCAAATTTATTAAAGTATGCGCTTTTAAGATACAACGCGAAATGATTTAAATAAATAATAGTATAATAAAAACATATGTTTTATACTCAATCACTGATTTACATTACTTAAAATAGACAAGTAATGATTCCATTATATCCGATGACTAAGATAACTATAAAACTCAGCTACCTCAAATTAGACAGTTTTCATTTTTAGAACGGAGTTGTAAAGGCAATGTGCACAAATAGACGACCAGGTAAAGTTAAATAATTTGAAAGTACGGAAATAATTCGTAGTTTTCACATCTCAAACCAGCTGCTATCGGTGCTGAAAACATAAAACTTTACCGCGTAAAATAATAAAAAAAGCATTAATTTTTTAGATGGTATAAATATAATTTGTAAAAACATTTTGAAATTGAAAGTATTATATTTTAAAGATAGTTTCATACTTTTTCTAAAATATAGTAAAATGTTATCACATAAAAATTATAAAGAAAGAACATATTTAGTACGCAGACCTACGTAGGTACTGCTTCTAGCCTTTACTATGGGACTTTGAATTTACATATTTCTGACAAAATGTTCACATCAGTTAACAGTTTTTGTGTATATGGCCTTAATGGGTTCTTTTAGCACGTATATCTATAACCTAGATCAATTCTGTAACTCATTGCGTTTGTTAATTTGAAACCATTCTTATTTATATACTATTATCGTCATAGGTAAATTTCAACTAAATTCAAAGTTTCATAATGTATTTGTCAATCTTGGACACAAATTCCCGAAATCCACCTCGTTAACAAAAAGGAAGATGTGATAGCAATGGATTATATTTTTATATTATTGTAATAAACTTTAAAATGTAATTTATTTTTGTAGAGGCATTACATTTGATATTACACTACTTGTGGATTTTCTCGAGATAGCGTATCAACAGAACTCTGAATGAACAAAAGTTATGAATACGTTTTCAAAACGAATGGATTATCATTTAATCATCCACTAATAATATTATACTCATAACTGAGTTTGTAAAATTGAAATAAATTTTATATCAACGCTTTCTTTCAAGTATTGCGGATAGAACAGTTTTGTGGTATATATAACAAATACTTTTGATTATATGAATTGACCGTTTTGATTAAATTTTTATGTTATCTAATGAAGAAATTTTTGACTGATCGAACAATGTGTCAATTTATAGATTATTATCTGGTAGATAATATACCCGTTACTTGAATTAAACCTTACATAGAAACATTGAAATCGAAAACAAATATTTGTAATGTAATAGATTATTCCACAAAATACAGATTATATTAAATTAGCAATTTACATCGTTAAAATATAATACATTATGGTTAATGCACAGAAGCGTTCATCACCCAACACAGAATAAATAAGGAATTGTTAGTCAGACTATACACACAAATCTTTGGCAAATTATGCACTCCTCGAGTATTTGCCCCAGATATGGAGCATGAAGACAGAGGCGATGAATAGAAGACTCATGACTAGAACGGGTACTGGTCCAACCTTGATTCCCGGAGAATCTTCAGTGTAGAAGCGCCACATGCCGGCTCCAGCACCACCTCCAGGCGTGGATCGGGGGGCAGTTGTTGTGGTTTTGCGCTGACGAACAGTGCTTCCCGAACCTGTTGGACCACTTCGAGGAGAGGCAGAACCTTTTGAAGGAGCACGTCCTCCTCCCCCTACTGAAGTAGAACTGGGTGCAGAAGGCTGCAAAGAAAATTACAAAATATCGTTAAGTCTTAATAGTTAAATCATTTTTTTTCTGTATTGTTGCAAATGATGTCTATAAATATACATGGGGTCCATGTACAAAGTATGTACGCTCAGAGGAAGGGTAACCTCAGTGTGAAGAGACGTACAGGGAGGAAGGGTGCATATGCTTCAAAAAACGTATAACACAAAATAAATATATTAAAAAACCAAAATACATAATTAAAAGAAAAAGATGCAACAATTTATATACAAGTGTAATCCACTAATGTTTTAAACTACATCTGTCTATAAAAACTCTCATAAATGGTTCATATCACTGCAACAAAGTGAGGCCCCTGACTTTCATGCCATTTTAACTCGTTTTAATCTGAATTTTCAGGACTATCAAGAAACCAAAAAATCAGGAAAAATAATTATAATAGACTGTACATTTTTTGCTGGCATTGCTATAATAATCAAAATAAATACATATTAGAACAATATTAGTTTAATTAAATACTAATTGAAATTTTTCTAATATTAAATTGAAAATACCCTGTATTATGTACTAAAAGCATTAAAAATGTATGTTTTAAATCAGAAAGAAGTATAATTTTATCTACATAACTTAGATTATACTATAATCATAGATTTGTATTTACTTTAGTTCTTTTTCAAAAAAGTATATATATATTTTTTTAGATACATAGTTAGTACCACTTAGTTATACTTAAATATTACAGGGAATCTAAATAACTGGTTCTCCAAAAGAACAAAAATCGTATGGATAATACATACTTAAATATAAAAAAACAAGAAGCATGTTGTAAGACCTTAAATAATTTTATTTTAATCTCAAGTACTAATAATTGATAATGATAAAACAATCAGAAGGTATATTGTTGCAGCTACAGTTGTTAGTAGTTCTACCAAATTGTGTATGGTTTGATATATAAACATGTATATGGTAGAGTTTGGTTTAACTTGCTAAAATATCAAATATGTATTATATATAAAATAGTCTATCAAAATATTACTGTTTAATTAATATGTCTCCATAAAATACAAAATAAAGACACATCTTTAGTCAAAAAATGTTTTGCACTGGGGACTAGAATATTTTGCAGCTCAGAAAAATGAATTAATTGGACAATCTCAAGTAATGAGAACTTATTAGCTACATTAACAATCATATGCCCAAGGTTCTACAAATATATATTTATAAAACTTTAGCAAAAACATACTCTTAACCTTTTAACAATGGTATTACCAGGCAGAAAATTTTACTCACCAGATGGCTATATAAAATCCAAAATTAAATTATGTTTGTTAGTATCCTTATTGGATAAACATTTTCATGTCTTTATAATAGTATCTATCATGGTTTGACATATTCAATTAGCCTCTTACATAGATTTATACATCTACTCCTTTGTTATTTGACCAATTTGTATATAAAAAGAACATTTTAAATAAAATTTAAAGATGTGAAATTTAAGGAAATATTATCCTGCAGCTGTATGCACAAAGCTCTGTGAATATTAGTTGAGCTCAGCTTATGTTCATGGAGTTGGGCGACAATTATTTGTCCAACTTTGTTTAAATATAATGACTAACTTTTGGTATTCTTGAACAATTTAAAATTCTGTGAAATATTGATGCAGAGTGAAAAGTATTTTTGCTTTGCATGACAGGACAATTAAGTGCCAACACTAATAAATGCCCACATATTCCCATGGCTTTGACAGCTATTAATAGGAGTAACAATAGATTATATGGACTCTACCCTTTTCCTCTATTTTTAATATATAGATTAACAAATGTAGGAGTATAATATCTCAATTATAATGAATTGACCAAGAACTCAATATGCAATTTGCACCAATTAAAATAGAGATTCACACAACTCTGTGAAAATTAGGTGGGTAACCTGTGCAAATAAAGTTAGGGCTGCTTTGTGCATATGGCTGCTGGACTCATAATCAAGCCAACCTGCATTTCATGATAATTGTACTCCAGATTTTTATCAACATTACTCTAAGTTAACTAGAGAAAGATAGAGTTGGGTGAATAATGTACCAGGATAAGATTGAGGTTTAGTCAAATCCACAGAAAAAAATCCAGAAGACATGATTATCAACTAAGTGTATGGCTATGCAGGAGTGTATATGTAGCCTATAAAATCATCACCACTGTGATGAGATTTTTTGAGGTTTTAAGAGTTAGAATGCAGCTAAGGGCATATAGAATCCTCAAATATTAATCTGAAGAAGTTTTAGTGTTTTTTTGACAGTGCAGTTTATGTTTTTAAGGTAATTAGGTATAAGGCTCATGAGATTACAAATTATAACTGTAAATTAAAAAATTTAGTGATTTTTGGTGACCCCCTAACTATATTTTGAACCCTGATTTAAACCAATTAAAAAAATGATTATTATCACACTGAAATCTGTGGAAGAATCTCATCACTGAATGTATGCTGTATAATTATTTCCTTGTTGGGCTATATAGAGTGCAGCCTGGAAATTAAGTAATTAAAAAATGTTATTACATAATTTTTTATTGGTTCTTTTAGGATTTAATTTCCATAATTACTATTACTAACATGAATATTTCTGCTGTAAAATAAATCAATTTGACCACTACAGCTCACTGGTGCAAATAATACAAGAATATATTCACAGGGACCGTGGAGTTGGGGGGCAGGGCAATTGCCACCCCTAACTTTGTGAAGGTTGCACATATTTTAATATTTATATGTTAAAAAGATAGGAGGCATTATTAACACCTTTTTAGATTTTAGAATATGTTACCAGACATACACATTTCTTTAACCGGAAATGATAAGTCACTATTATTGATTGTCTTCAGTATTTGTGCCAACAGGGCCAGGCAATTCAAGGTAGTACACCAGAAGATTTTAACCTAATCAACCTACTTTAATTGGGGAGTAAAGACATCCCTTGTTTGTCAGACTGGTTAAAGAAATTGGAGGACACTTATTTAAGCCACAACATCCAAAACAAACTTTTTACACTCATGGCACATTACCTGATTAAGGAACCGTGGGAGAAATAAGGGAAAGGTTTTTCAGTTTAATAGCAGATGAGCCAACAGATGTCTCAAACAAGGAGCAGCTTACAAGTTGTGTATATGTTGGATAGATAACAATTTCACTCCCCATTAAGTTTTTTTTTCAGATTTTATTAACTACCCAATATAAAGGCTGCAACAGTCTCAAAGGCCATACAAGATTCACTGATCAGGCTGCAGTTATACTTAAAGAATTGTCAAGGGCAGTGTTATGACAGCACGAGTACAATGCTCGGACAAAAATCAGGTATGGGAAAACTAATTCAAGATATTCAGCCAAAGGCATTGGTTATGCCCATTCTCTGAAACTGAGTATAAAATCCATTACAAATGCATGCAAAATTTTGTCTGATATTTCGTCAACAGCAAAATAAATTGTCACACTGATGAAATATTCACCTAAGCAGGAGCATATTTTAGGTGAGATCAAATCTAACATTGACCAAGAAGAAGTACATGGTATTGGCGGAATACTCAAACTGAGTAAGGCCCAATGGACAGTGATAACTGGCTCTGAACATCTTTTCAGAAAAAATTGCAAATGTATTATTTGCACCTATTTAACTCTTTGCCCCCTAATGAAATTTTGATCTGCAGTCCCTGATTCATACAATATATGAACAAAATTTATCCATATACTAGCCTAAAAGAAGGGTTAGAAAAAAAAATAATGGTTCCAACATATAGCTTTGGACCTTAATACTGATTAAATCTAACTTATTTTTACTAAAATTTGAAGAATAATAGATGTTATAAATCTTTTTTATAAGGGGTTAGATTTTTGGAATTCTACAAGAGTGTGATTTATAAATGATAAAAAAATAGGAAAAATGTATACCAGAGGTGCAATATTATATGTTTTAATATGTTTTCATGGGGGTGGGTGCAATGTGTATAACTGAATGTACTCAAACAGTAGAGGGTGAACAAATTTTACACAAAAAAATAGGAAATCTAATTAAAATTAGAAGAATCACATCCCTGATTCTATGATTTGTATATAAAAATCCCAGCCAGATATTTTAGCCTTATCCTATCTTAAATAAAAGTACTGATTGTATGCTGGATATATCCCTTAATAGATACATGGAATGAAAGCTGGTATAAAGCCTGTAAAGAAAAACACTAAATCCTAAAAATTTCATAATTTTACCTATCTTAATATTCATAATCTAGTATCAATTGAAGTGTATAATAAAACATATTTTTATAAACATCTATTATTATAAATTAACAGAGTTTACCCAAACCGAACCCATATCATATCTATTTATAGAACTCAAGATTTATTAATCCATATATATTGTTTGTAATATTATCTAGGGAAAGTCCACTGTTTGACTGTACAATAAGTCTCAATAAAATATTATTTCAAATATTCTGATTTACAGTATCAAAACATATTAAATGTAACAATAACGTACCATAATTAATTAATATTGATTGATTTAATTAGCAGTATTAGCCACTCGTGATCAACGTATTACGTGTTATTAAAAAGTGAAACTGCCGACGTCTTAGTCTAAAAATATTCTGTTTATATTAGCAGTTTAAACAAAATTATATTTGAACAATTATTATTTCATTAAAATCAGACATTCGTTAATCATCATTCAATAATTTTAATACAAAAAAATTAAAATTATATGATTTGACAAAAATCAGTTTAACTCAGTTTAAATAAGTTTATTTAACAATATACCATTCATTTTGAGGCCATTCAGAAATAACATTAACTACGGGAGTGAGTGGCGAGGATTTGCTTTTTGCGTAACACCACAAAGACTTGATCTGTATAAACTTGTATATGTGCAGTTTGCTAAAATTGATATTGTTTTACGGTATTATATAATTTGTATATATATATATAAATTCGCATTCTCCATAAGCAATATAAGACATTTCGCCATTAAAATTATTGAATTCTGTTACTGTTTTGCTAAAAATCAAAGTATTCGTAAAAATCGGTAAGTGCCAGTCTGCAGGTATCGACAACCATAATAAATCAAGTTTATAATTTTAAAATTGAATTATCCATATGCATTATAGTATAACTTTTGTCAATGTCTTTATGAAAATCAAAGTATGGATAAAAATCAATAAGTGAAATAAATATAATATAATATAATATAAGCGTTAGGTACATTATAGATTTTCTGCAACGTGCATTATTTCTGCAACCTGCAGGTATCGACAACCATAATAAATCAAGTTTATAATTTTTAAATTGAATTATCCATATGCATTATAGTAACTTTTGTGAATGTCTTTATGAAAATCAAAGTATGGATAAAAATCAATAAGTGAAAAAAATATATAATATAATATAAGCGTAAGGTACATTATAAATTTTCTGCTAAGTGCATTATTTTGTAATCTACATCAAACCCAAATATTAATAAATAAAATGCAATTAATACAAAAGGTATAATAAAAAATAAATAAAACACTCACTTTTTTAAAATTAACCACTATAATAAAAACAATACAATACAATACAATACAATACAATACAATACAATACAATACAATACAATACAATACAATACAATACAA
>JAUZNC010032657.1:0-61469 GCA_034780395.1 Vannuccia rotundouncinata
TATTGAAATTTGAGAATATTATGCAACCAATCTAAATAACAGCTGCCTTTCTAGCTGTGTTGAGTATATACATAATTATTGTGATTGTCTCTTCAAAGTTTCAATTTCACAGACTGTCCACTTTTATGAACAATATTTTTGGGAAGTCTAAAATGAAATAAACATAACATTTTGTAAAAATCAATCTTTTTGCATTTCTATAGGGTTATTGTTAGAAGAGCATCGATGCATGAATGGTGCAGGTATAAGTTATATAAGAATATCTGCATAAGTGATATTCTGGCTTCACACTTATAACCCCAATCACTATAAAACAAAGGAACATCAATCCAAGATCATATATAATTTTGTTGTCATGCTTTGAAATTTAGTTCCAAAGTAGCGCAGTCATTGATAATATTTGAGAGATGCAGTCACATATTCTCTGTAAAAAAACAAATTGTCAATATATTATATTTACTCCCTGCACAGGACAGTTGAGCTTCATTGAGATCATTGGTAAAAATCTTCAGCCCACATAGAAAAATGAAATGACTTGAAGCCTATTATCTACCCCAGGAAAAACCTTATTCCATTTTGGGGTTTTATCTAATCTATATAATGGAAGGATTATACAAGAGAGATGATAAAGACAAAAGTGATTCCATTGAAAACTGATCACTAGAATCTAATGAAGACATAGCTATATAAGTATACAGATAAGTAGTACTTAATAATAAGTAATATTATACAAAATATAATTCTAAATTGTTAATAGCTGATAGCAGTACACTAAAGAATAGGTACTCATACAATAATAAAACACTAAAATACTAAATAGTAAATATTAATATATATTGTATATATTATATATAGAATATTATATTGATAATATATAGTATAAAAAGTAAGTGTAAAATAATAATATATAATAGTCTATAAATACCAATATATATTGTATATATTATATTGATAATATATAGTATAAAATAATAATATACAATTATGTTATAACAATATATATTCTATTTATTTTATATAGAATAATATTGATAATAAAGTAGTCATAGTAGGTATAAAATATAGTAGAAAATTGTAATATTATATAATAATATATAATTGAATTGAAACCAGTAGGAGAGTATAAAATCATGTTGAAAATGTGAGCAGTGTTTGTAAATGAAAATTTTCTGTGATATTGTTATATACACAATTTTGTCTGTTTTTCATTAGCTAATCAAAATCTTTCAGCTTCTTCCTATTATGGAAACTATTTTTAGAAAATCGCAATGTTTGTGATTAGAAGTAACTTTTATTTCATCGCAAACATTGCAATGCCCATCATGAAGAGGTTAATACAAATATAAATAAATTTTGTGCAAAGATGGCAAAGATGTATAATAATTGCCATTGAACAAAATCCTGCCTGTCAATATTATTTAATAAATGTTATTTGTGTAAAAGACTAAAGTTCTACCAGCTTGCATTCCTTTAAAAATTGTAAAAAAAGTTCTTATTATTAAAATTAAACTAGTGAAAAATAAAGTTAGGGTATATAATGTATACCGGATATATATTTTTTTAGGCTATATAAAATGTAGCCTGGAAATTTTAAAGAATTGTCAAAGGCTACTAATATTTTAATGTTGAAGTATACTTGAAATTTTGATTAAGTATGAATAAATTAAATATTTTTAATGTTTTTTTAATTCATGAGTTAAATACCAGAGTTGCAATAGCTTAAAATTTTATAGTACCATTGATATTGAGGTTTGATGGTGCAATAGACTAAACATTCTATAGAACCATGTTTGATGATGTATTGTTGCAATTACACGACCAGATTTTAGCCATTCTGTTTATATATAAAATAAATCTTTGCACTCTCAAGATCTTGGGCACTATTTGTCAAAGAAAAAAGTTCTGCCACAGCCCACTGGACACTATTACTCTGATTAAGTAATGATTATTTCCACAATGAAGATATACTTAAAATAAAGGACTTACTTCATTTTCAACGACAACTTCACTTATGCATGGATAGCGTTCGCTGATCCAACGAAAGAATTTCGGAATACCCATATTTAAGAAATATTAAGAAATTATCATCAATTCATAAATTCTGAATAGTGCGTCAGTTTATTCCAAATAGAAAAACAACTTTTTTATAATAATATATTATGATTATTTTATATATGACACGTATTATTCGACCAATATGAGCAGCTCAGCGTATGACAAACAAAAACATTTAGCTTATTTATTTTGTTACTAATGTCTACAGATTTAATTATTTAAAAAAAAGTATTCTGTTCTATTCATCTTGCTGAAATATGGGGCTGTTATGAATTGACGACGTCTCCAGGTGCAGGGGAAAAAATGGGATGATGGAAGGGGTTATGAGTTAAAATATGACGACGCATTTGCCTATTTTTTGTGTTGGATATTATGTATATATGAAAACTGTATTAATATAAAAAATATTGATTTTATATACAGATAAATGGAATATTATTGGTGTTAAAAGTATATTGAGAGGCAAAAATATGCGGTTTCAAAAACGTCTAATTGTGTTTTCGAACAGAATGCGGGTTGCCAAAATGTTACGTTATTTTGGAGGGCGTCTCTAAATTAGAGGAAGATTCTAAGCATCGCTATAATGAAAACCATGTACAAAGCAATATGACAACCTTATTAATTGAATATATCCAATCAAAGTGTGGGATTAGATCGTTTCATTATCTAATCCCACAAATTAAAAAAATGAAGTCGTCTCAAATTATAGACCTATACAGCTTATTGAAATGCGCTTTTGGTTTTCATTTTAATGAGACTGCTAATCCTCTAATAATAATAATCTTTGCCTTAGAGCATAAAAGTAGTATGATGTTTGCTAATTCATAAAATTGTAATGTTGCTATAATAATAAATCCTATTAACATTCTCATTTACAGAGGACATTATAAAATACAGAATGGATTAAGCAATAATTAACTTTTTTAGAATGCATTCTTTATGTAATGAAAAAAAGATTAATTTAATATTGTCTTTTTAATTACTCATAATTAGAAATGTATTTAAAATTTATGAAATATACTAAGTAATATTCACAAACTAAAAAAATTAGTGGAGGGGGGATATTGTTAGATTAACGAATACATATAACTTAAACTGAATTATTATTTGATATTGATAGGCAACATTTGATTAAATGAAATTAGACCCAAAATTCAAATATTCGGTCAGACCCTGATTACTGAGTAAAAAGTATATATTAGTAAGATATATGTTTCACAAACTAAGTGACAGAAAACTGCTAACAGATTGATTGTGTAAACAAACAAAAAGTGAAAGAAATATCAACTGACAACCGATATATTATTGTTCAATATTTACAAAACCTTAACTTTTGGTAAACACATAGATTTGGAAATGTTATAAATGCGTACAAGTTTGAAAAGTTCATTATGAGGATAAAATTACAATGACACCAGGATGCAAACACAAACTGCAAAATAACATACGTTTGATTGGGGAAAAATAACAACTGATTAACCATTCGAATACCACAACTAGAACTATTAACAAAAAGGTAAAGGTAATTAAAATACTATAAACTACTTTATTAGTCATCAACAGAAAGAATTGCACTATCAGCTACCAAAGGCTCTTCGGAATTTTCAGAATCCTTTTCCTGCAAAACAATAAAAATAAATGACTGTAAACAAAGGATAATAAACATTTACATTAAATAGCAAACTTACTTTACGTAGTGAGTTTGGGAAAGGATTACTATAAGTGAGAGTAAGTTTTTTCCCATGGAAGACATTTATAGCCCGAATTGCCTGAAAGAAGAGCAGCTATATTAATAGTGACAGAAACCAAATAAATAAGAGAATGAATCGTAATGAAACAGAGAGACAGCGGACCTCTGGATTTTGTTAGTAAGGGGGTATTAGATTATTCAGATGATTTTTTCCAAATTATGCAAGCTGATTCAGGTGGATTAAAAAAATTATACTTAGTATGGAAAAAGTGTGATAGAACTTACCATGTCAGAATGTTCCCGAGTTTCAAAGGTAACAACTCCAACAGAAGTATCGTCATCACCTAATGCTTTTTCAAAATTTGCTATTTTAAAATTACAAATCTGAAAGATAAAATATTATATTTTTCTTAATTTTAAATAATTATATTAATTTGAATATACAATTTATACAAAATATATAGTAAAAGTAAAATAGAAACACTCTCAGTGACTAAATTAACCATTAATAAAAAGTACAATACAACCAAAATTTTGAAAGAAAAATACTTTTAAACTTAATTTGTATTGTATTGTAGTTTTATTTTATTTTTTATACATTTTGTATTAATTTAATCTTATTCTTCGTCTCTCATAATATTAGATATATTAATTTGAACAATAAATTCAACAAAAAACGATTATATAATCAAATCTTTTTCAATTTAAAAAAAATAATTAAAACGAAAACTATAGTATATGCAGCGATAATAATTCTTACAGCGAACATGCTGGACATATCATTGAGGTCTTCATGGGCCTGTCCAACTACATAAACGGTACGGGATCGCCGGTCCAGTCTGGTCTGTGAGCGCATTGGCAATTGCGGAATACCGGGCTTTCGAACTGTGTCCAGATTGATTAACTGTATTTTCGATAAATAAACATTTCAATATTATGATCAGTTGCAATTGGTGTGAAGTGATTTCCAATAACTACGATTTAAAACGATGTTCTATTCCAACTATTAATATGTAACGAACCCTTCTTTTAAGATCAGCTTTTTGCTGGAGTAAAGTTTGTTTCTCTTCGTCATTGTCTGTTGATTTGTAAATCATCATTTCAAGGTCAAGAATTTCCGACTTTATCTGAAATAAAGGTGGATAAAAATCTTAACATTACTTTTAAGTTGCTAAACCATTAGCACACATATCTTGATGAATAGAGTAAACACAATATACGATTAATCGGGGTACCTTCTCCTTTTCTTTGCTAATTTCCTTCTGTTTGTCAACAAGAGGTGCCTTGGGAAGTGTAACTCGCCCATCACCGGCGGCTGGAGTCACAACGGTGGATTTAGCAGTGGCGGCGGCGGCCCGGGCCTTGTCCAGACAGGCGTTAACCTGTTTGATAGCAGTATGTAGTTGTCGACGTTCACTGGGATCGGTACTGCTCTCATAGCGGTCCATTAGGGTGCGCAGTTGCCGCATATAGCGGACCGCCAATGGCTCACGAGTGTTTGTGGACAGAGATCCTTGATCCGGTAACTGATGTGTTAATTAATCCAATTTTAATGTGCACACATATTGTAATACTATTAAGATGCGGAAATTATTAAAGAATGCATTATATCTTTCCAAAAGAAAACATTTCTATTCCGGCTTCTAACATATTATAAACTTAAAAGCCAGTGCTTCCTCTCCATCCCAACGGATCATAATGAGATCCGGAAGTTCAGTCACGATAATAGACCAATTTAATACTAACGAACAAAATCCAAATTGTTACAATTTAACCAATTTGTTCAGTCAATTTTACAGTAAATATATATTTTATAATTGATCAACTTTAACCTAAAAAATTATTTCATTTAATGTGATATGAATTTGATTCTGATATAATTTTCTACAGGGTTCACACTTTTGTAGCATTTAACTTTCTGGTCAATGTACGGAAATGAAATGTATTTAAATAAATATTATAACATCCAGGGTGGTGCATAAATTGCTTTTCCCATTTACACAAAACAAATTATATTTGAACAATTTGACGTTAGAAATTCTTTAACGTTAGAAATCGACAGACTTCTTATATTGTTACTTGTATATTTTAACATATCTAAAATTTGATTTGTATAATGGGACAAGCAACTTATGCGCAATCATGTTTCTACTAGATTTTAAAAATCACAACTTTTTCAGTCTTTGAAAAAACCATTCCAAAATTTCAGACTTTAAAACTGTTTTAGGGGCTGTCCATAAAATACGTGACGCCTGAGAGGGGGGTTCTGAAAATGTCACAGACCGTCATGGGGGGGAAGTTAGTGCAGCGTCACGTGGCGCTGAAAAAAATAGCGAGAGTGAACACTCTATGTATTTTTACTATAGTTTGAATGCTTCAAACCAAGTCTTCCCCGGCAGGCAGACGTGCATGAAGTCACTGGGTTAGCAACATAGAATTTATCTATTTCTGATATTATATTTCTGTACATAATATATGTTTCAAAGTGTTAGAGGACTGTGCTGCGGTCTAGTATTAACAGATTATATTAGGTACTTTAATTATGGATTAAATTTCATTTTCTCATAAATAATTAAAATTGTCATATTGCAAGTTTTATCAAAATATCGATTTATATGTATTTATGGTAAGGGGGGGGGGCCTTGTTGACAAGCGTCACGTATTTATTTAGGGGGGTATGCAAAATTGTCCCAAAGCGTTACGAGGGGAGGTTGGAAAATGTAAAAAATAGCGTCACGTATTTTATGGACAGCCCCTTATGTTATGAACCCTGTTTATAGTATAAAAAAATCAATACAATATCAAATGATTACTTTGACGACCTCCTTTGGCTTCTGCGGCATGTATTCCTCTTCGGGAGATTGAAATGCGAAGACACGGCGTCCCGAAGAGACTTCCTCAGAGGGAGAATTTTCTGAACGAACGACCACTTTGCGAACCTGTTCAAAAATATAGGAATCGATTTAGTCCTGGGGACTATGTCGAAGTACATACTTACGCATAATTAATTTTCAGTGTTAATTAATAAAAACATTAATAAAAAGGAATATAGTAGAAGAAGAATTGGTTCATGTCGATAAGAGATAGACATCTCACCTCCCGTTCATCCTCTTCGTCCTCATCGTCATCACCCGTATTGATAATGAAAGTGGTCCTTTGTTGTGGTGCCACCTCGGCCGCCAACTCCATTTGTGAAGTTTCCTCAGCTTCGTCCTCCTGCAAAACCGGCTTTCTGATCACGAAGTTAGACAATCTTTCCTGTTGCTGGCCCACAGCACTCCAATCAAGTCTGGCCTTCACGGTGGATGGTGGGTGTGGCATTGGTTGAACAGAAGACTCCACCGGCCCTTGGTACACCCAGACGCGGATAAATCGATTGTCTAAGATGGGGTCGGGACTGCGGAATGCTAAATTAGCCTCTGCAGCAGAACTAAACTGGACAAGAGCCGCACCGGGATCACCTTTAAAGCAAATCTGAAAATAACATATTAATCATAATATACTCAGAAGTAATTATTGTAATGTATTTCATGAATATGTTTTCTTTTTAACAAAATAAAATTATATCAAAATAATTCGCCACCGACAAAGAAAGTTGATAAAATTAACACCCAATAGTAAACAAGTCGTCTGTTCATCATCATTTACTTTAACGTTAACAACTTGTCCAAACTTCTGGAAATGACTGTTCAGATGACCTATAGTGTTCAGGTGGGAGGGAATCTGTGTCACATGCAATGCACATCCTTCCTCGCCGGACACTTGCATTGGCCGAGCGTAGGGTTGATAGCGGTTCTGACCACGATCGTTACCATGACGCCGTGCCTGTAATATCAAATGAAAAATATTTAGGAGTTGAATATATTTGTTTCAATACACTTAATTTCCACGAATCGATAAAATGTATTATGAAGCTCCCTACCTTTAGTTTATTTCTTAGATCTCCGAAGCCAGAAGAATCTGAGACAAGTGAACAAGGCTGGATCATGGCAGAAGGCTTTACTACTTGGTGAACAGTTGAGGCCAGCGTTTGAGCCCCGGGAAGTGGGGGGACAATAATTGGGATTAAGTTGTTCACGGGAGGCGGCGGGATGGACATGTCATTGGGGGGTCGGATCAAGGAAACAGGAGGGTAAAATCCCGGTGGTCCAAAAGAAACTAAATGAGAAAACAATATATCATTACAATATTTATAAAATGTTCATGTCTCTATGAGGCAAACGACGGTGGACGGAAACTCACCGGTTAGAACTGAGAATTATTTTTTAGTGGTAAAATTGTCAAATATTAGAACCTCAGCAGCAACTAAAGTTTATTTATTTAAGTGTGGATTTAGCGAAAATATAGACAATGAATAAAAAGTTCTTTGTCGTAACCACTCTGACAACGTAGTCGTTTTAAAAAACTACAACTAGCCGAACAGAAACTTTAAATCATTCGAAGCCTTTTAAGCTTATTGAAACCAAGGCTTTAGAAAATCAAAACAATTATTATTATGACTAAATTATGTTAGAAAAAAATCAAATAGCGAAAATTTTGAGCGGTAAAGATGGAATATGGAAATTGAAGACAAACAAAAAATATGGATATATGCATTGAGTATCGTTTGAGTTGGATGTCCTCTTCCATTCTACTTAACGGTTCATTAAAATATATTTATAAAAATACAGCTATGATATGTTTATAAATGACGTTTCATATACGAAATTAGTTATAGTTTTTAATTTATAGAATAAAACAGCATTTGTTTAGATCTTTAGAACATTAACATTGTTAATGTGTTGGTTGATTTATCTATTAAACATAAACCTAATAACAATCTATCGTATACAAAATTAAATATTAACAAATAATCCACACATAATGTTAACCACTTTAAATAAATATCAATTTAGCTATATGATGATTACAATAGATTAAGTTATTATCAAGATTATACTACTACGTACTTGGAGAAGGTACATAAGTCGTTTGTTGATTAGGCAAGACTAAAGCGGCTGATGAAGGAACCACTCCCGTCAAACATCTCTGACCGCTGTCATCCAATTCAACAGGATCCGAGCCATGGTCAAAAGGACATAAAACTCCACGCACACAAAAACCTTTCTCTTCAAAATCCGAACACCTTGTTCGACTCCGACTTCTCTGAACCGTTTCAATCTGGTGAACAACGGTAGGATCGCCAGAAATCGGTGGATGTGTTCTTCTAGGAGAAGATGGCTTGGTCGTCAGACGCTTGCTTGAGGAAGAGGGTCGATGAGACCGATACGGCCTTGATGGTGATCGCGAACGACTGCGGGACCTTGACCTACCTCGGCTACGTGATCTTGACCTAGAACGACCACGACTCCTGGACGTGGATCGTCGACGTCGCGATAAAGAGGTTGCCATTGGTTGATGGTGTCGAGAACTGGATGAAGATGACGTTTTAGGTCGAGTTTTACTTGGCAAGTTTGTGGCATGATGTCGACGCGAGGATGAAGTATTCTTAGAATGATCAACCTTCGAGGCTCCATTACTACTTGCTGCATTCTTTGTCGACGTCTTTAAAGAAGACGACTTCTCTGGTTGTTTTTTCACTGATGCTGTGACTTCTTCAACCACAACAGGTGGGGTGGGTTCTTTATCAACAATATAGCTTTGTGTAGACAATGCTTCGAATAAGTCGGACACAAACTTTTTAGTTGCTTTAAGACAAAAAGAAAATAAAAAACAATCATACAGAAAATAATATAAAAATATAAATAATTATGTAAACACAAACCATCTTGTAAAAAAACTTCAAGTTGTTCAATGCAAACTTTCTTCAACTCTTCTTCAGTTTTCTTTTTCTTCACTAATGCAACTACATATTGCGATAAAGGAATAGGGTCTGCTTCACATCTATAAAAACAAACGAATTCAAAAAAACTCTGTATATAATTTACATGTATATTATATTTTATAAAACTTAAATTTGTCAGAAAACACTAATAGTGTTGTTAATTATGTGTGATGCAACAATAAATTCAAAATAAGGAAAATTATTATAAATAAAAACCCAGTAGATTATGTATCATAAATTCAATAAAAATGTAATTAAAATTATAATGTACAAAATATAAAAAACAATGTATTTAGTATCAATTAAATTTAAGTTAATAATAAAGTGAAATAATCAAAATAGTTTTCTGATTTGTTCATTTACAACTGATATAATTATTTATATTGATTACAGACACAAACATTTCTAAGGTAATATTCCTAAAAAGTAAACTATAACAACTATAAAAACATGTTTATATGCTTGAATAAGACTTTTTCAAGGAAAACCAATAAAATTTCCATATAATATTTTGTAATTATAGACTATTATTAATTTGATTAATTTATTTTCTAGAGAACATTTCTAATAATTTGACTAATATAAAGATTCATATAATAATTCATAAATCAATTACAAAATAGAAATTAGTTTAATCCTTTTAATGCATGGAAGTGGTTATTTCTCATATAATAAATAATCATTCAAATGTGAAATTATAGAAGTAAAACATAAGAGACCTCTTTGTATCAATTCAAAAATTCAGTTCATTATTTAATGTAAATTTTTAATTATTAAAAAAACTCTTTTTGATAGAAATATTATATACATGGGTTTTATCTATAAGTTACCCATTTATTTACTAATTTTCAATTCAAAGAAAAAAATTTGCAAAACATATATATTAATAATAATGGTTTAATGAAATCAGTTTACAAACTACTATGAAATTATGATAAATGTCTACATATCTGCATACTTTTTTGAAAAGTTTTGGATTGTTTTTAAGGTAGTCAAAATATTTAATAATTTTACTAGCCTTTCTTCATCAACATATTCCTTTATACTCCCAAAAGAAAGAATGTAAAGGTGTTAAATCAGGACAATTTTGCCGCCAATCTACATTGCCATGTTTCCTAACCACCATCCAGGTAATGTTTCCATCATATAGTTACATACATTATATGTGGGGATGCCCCCACTTTTTAAAATCACAATAAGTCCAAATTTATCATGCTGCTTGAGCACAGGTAAAACAATATTTTGTAAAACAGTCACATAATTGGTCCCAGTAAACATCTCTAAGTCTGAAATAAACCATAGCATTGTACTGAACTTGTCACATAAATATGATGGAGTATTTGACTTTTATATCTTATCATATCAATAATATCAATCATATATGCTTCTTTGAAATACTTGACAAAATTAGACAAAAAAGTAAATATAAAATTGATTTTTATATTTCAAGTATTGTAACTGTATGTTAAAATGTGATTTTTTTTATCAGAAATCACTACATGTAAAAATATATAAATTGTATTTTTTTTAAATACCAGGATTAATATTTTTATACTACAGATGAAAAAGTATGTATCTATGTTATATACCATAAATAAATTTGTCTGGTTTGTGAATGGGATGTACCAATAACAAATTTTAAATAAAATTAACATAATTACAACAAATGATTATTTTTCAAAATCCTTTAAAAAAATGTTTAACAAAATTAGTTATTGAAATATTAAAACAATTTGCATATTAACTGCAATTTTATGTCAACCTATTATATATTTATTATTGGTACAATATTGATATCTGTTCTAACAATGAATATACAATAGGTGGACATAAAATTACTGTTGATATGCAAATTGATTCAATATTTCAATAGATTTAGAAAAATAATCATTTGCTGACATATGTTATAATCATGTTAATCTTATTTTATTAAAAATTTATTGTTGGTACAATAATTTAGGCTGTCCAAACTATGAATTTAAATTGGCTCAAAATTGAACATAGAACCATTATACAATAGAATACAGTATATATATAGACATCACAAAAATAATTACTTGCTATAGTATGTAATTATTTTTTTTATATTCATTATTGGAACAAAGGGTTTGCCAATGGGGTGTACTATCAACAAATTTGTTGTTGGTACATCCAATTTGCAAACCATACAAATTTGATGCCAGTACACAACATATGTGTCAGATAGGTGTAATATGTTCTTGATATATGTTTTATAATAAACCATTTTTTTATAAAACTAGATTTTATTTAGAAAGTCATTAATTGTATGGCACTATAAAAATAATTTTATGATATTTAATATAGAAAGTCATTATTATTTACTGTCAGACAAATAATTTGAAATTATTATTATTAAAGTCAGGGCTGGAGAAAATAATATTGGCAGTATGTTGAATAAAAAGTTTTATCAATAATATGAACAAACTATGTATATTATTTAAATATTTTTTTATGTTTATCAACTTTGTTATGTTGTATTTTAGATATTACTGGACCAATGCTAGTAAAATCCTTATTTCAATTACTAAATGTGAAATGAAATTAAAGAAATATAATTTTCTAATTTGTAATTATGTTTTTATTAATAATTTTTTTTGCAGAAACTTAATTAAACCAAAGAATATTAATTTATATAATATGGTCGACCTTTAGTGTTAAAAATAATTTTAAATTGTTTATAGTATTTTTAAAATAATGAATTACTTTCATTAAACTTAATTGTTAAAATAAAAAATAAATAAAAATGGGAAATCCTAAAAAAATACCTAAAAAAAATGAATATGCATGAAAATGCATGAATATATTTTTGTTATATTTGTTCAATTAGTAAAGATTAAAAATGCTATAAATAATTAATTTAGTTGAGCCATACTGACATTTAATTATAAATTATTAAATTTTTATTTATTTTAAGTTTAAAATCAATAAATATAAATAATAATTATTATAATTAAGAGATTATTCATTTATTCAAGAATAATTGCTTTATATTGCCTGACATTCTTTACTTTTACTTAACAAAATATCACATGATAAAAAAAATATACTATAAAATTAATACTTTATATATATTAACTTTTTTGATCTGCATTTAATCTGTTTTTAAATATAAAAATGCTGGTTGTGCAATTTCATTTGTTAAAATAATGATGAAAAATTTATTATTTTTTAATCTTTTTATTGAAGTGTTCATTCTTTATAAATAAAGAAACAGGAAGATTCATAAAATCCTATACATATATTTAATTTAGTCTTAGTGCTTTCAGAACTGCATACTCAGCAATATTTATACAGGCATAACCTAATGTGGATTACTTAAATTAACTTATTTTGTATTTCTTTATCATAGCAGCCAATACCATACAACAAGTCATCTAAAAATAGAATAATTTAGATTAAAATAGATTTTAATAGTATAAGTGCCTATAAATATCATTTCGATACTAGTAACAACACCACATCTATGCATTACACAGAAATTAATAAAGGTTAATTGACATTCAGTTATTGTTTTATTCAGTGTATTGAGATGCAATAAACTAAATGTTATAAAGTAAAATAAAATCTTACATTGACTTTAGTTTTGTTTGCAACCAAGTTGTGAGTGTATTTACATTAGCAATGGGAACTGAAAATTCCATTATTGCTACGAGACCAGTAAACCGAATAATTTGAATAAAACTATAATTTTTAAATTATATTAGTTAAAAGTATTCGAATTTTCCGAAATATAAAATACAATATTTTAATGTTGTACTTTAGCATATAATGATACTATACTATTAAAATATATATATTTAGAGATACGTATAAAATTTATGATTCTGAATCTAAGAATTTGTCTCATAAAGAATAGTTACAGTTAATTCAATATATAAACCAATATCAATAATTATCTTTAATAGAAACAAAAAATTTAAAAAAAATTGTTAACTGGTAGAACATGAAAACATGTTTAAAAAAATATGCATTGTTTACCACAAAGTATTGTATTTAACGAAGACAATAGTATTATTCTCAGTAAGGAGAAATAATATGAATTCAATTAGTATACAATTAATACAGACAATTGTTAACGAATATAATATGTAATTATTATCTCCCGCCACGTCCACACTATCATGCATTTTCTCGTGATCCTGGAGTTGCATGACTTTACTTTACGCAATAATTTTACGCAAATTGTGTTAAATGTGTAGTTTAAATGAGGCAACCGAAATTATACCAACTCTACGCACATATAATTGCCGAATTTTTCCCATTTCTTTGCGGAAAAGTTATTTATCTCTAAGTATAATTAGATTATTGGAAAAAACTCGTTGTTATAGGTATCCATCATGATATATATATCGACACAATTTTCTCTTTTTGCTATGAGTTATATAAAAAAGTGGAATATCTGAAAATTGTATTATAAAGAGTTTCTACAAAAATCTGCCGTTAATCGGAGTTAATTGTTATATAGAAGCACTTTTAGAATTTCTACAGCTGATCATTAATACTGAATCAGTTGAGGCAGAATATGAGAAAAGTCATGATGCATACCGATACATCAACAACGTAATAACTTGTGTGTTGTCTTGTGTGTTGGCAAATAAATATGTCCAATGTAGCAAGTCGGTTGCATGAAGTGTCAAAAAAGTTTCTACCTGATGAGTAACGGAACCCAAAAAAATATAGAACGAGCGGCAAGAACCCTCACTCTATGTTAAAATTGCTAAAAAACTGGAAACTGTTTTAATCTATATTTATAAATCTATAAATCTATATTTATATATCTATAAATGTATAATTTTCTATATCAATAATCAATACAAAATTCATGGGAGTTATTAATACATTTATTATCAATATATGCTCCTATACTTTCCATAGATAACTACAGTTAGTATAGTGTGTAAATTTAGTTGCCAACTATTTTTTAGAGTGAGAATTCTTGTCGCTCGCTATAAATTCTTTGACGGAACGCGACTCACCTTCACATTGGCGCCACAGATTCAAACTTACAACAACATTTGTTGACATCCTTTAATGCATTGAAATCGCAAAATATAAACAAATATTATCTAAGTCGAAGATATAATTTGCAACCTTAAATTTGTGTGTTCTTTAATAATATTTATCCAATACATATAAGTTGCATTATAAGGAAAAATATTTACTCATTTAATGACCGTACCCAGATTCATATAATGATATTTAAATATTTGGATTATGAAGGAAATGGATTTTGAAACTAAGGGTAATAATTATTCATTGGATTTATTTTAAATAAATTGATTTTATTGATAAATTAAATAGTAATCCAGACTGTTAAATAGAAAAATACGCGGGTTAAATCAAATAATATTCTGGATTTTAAACAGTGAATTATATACGTTAAATTAAGTAAGATTTCGGCCGTTTTACTATTCAAGAATACTCGTCGCTCCGCGACTCGTACATTTACGCGTTTAACAGCCTCATGGGAGGTTATTATTGTATTCATGAAATGAAATTGGGTACATTATTTAATAAACAGCTAGTAACCAATATATAAAACGTTTTGAATGTACTTCGTAAAAATTTACAATGAAATAAATATAAATTAAAGAATCATTTTATTAAAATCAATAATGGAGGATGAAATCGACATATTATGTAATTTGAATTTGTGACGTTATATAATTAAATTTAATCGATTATTTTTAATAAAGCATTTGCGATCCAAAATTTAAATATACATATAATTCAATTTTACACTATATATTACTGAACACTATTTTATCAAAATGCGGATTGTTAAGGTAATATAAATTAATATTATTTTCAATTAGTCAGATGTTGTAGTCATATTTTTGAGGGAAGGTACAGTTAATGCATATATGCATTTATGCATATATTCAGAGTAGTGAATAAGTCTAGCGCTTATAGGAATATATATAAAATTGATTTTTGTTTCAAAACTGTTATATTACATATTTAAAAGTATATACCAACATTAATATTTTAATTTTAATATTAAAACCAACACTGAAGGATATTCCAAGACTAATATTTTACCCCTGATATTTCATAGTGATTTTATCTTTACATTTGTTTATATATCTGTAACGTGTAACCTGTATCTGTAACCCAAAACAGGCATCAATAATATCTGAAGCATATGAAAATAATGTTCTCCAGATAAATTTTTATCAAATTTGGTCCTATAAATCCTATATTCCATAACGTTCCCCATACCATCACATTCTCAATTTTTTGAACATGAGTAGATTTCATCCTATATGTCGGTTGCTCTAATAGCGACATTTTGTCAGTTTGGTTCATTGGTTTATAAAAGTTTATGTCACGGTGAGTCGGAATAATAGTAGATTTTTAATGTGAATATCAATGAAAAGTTAAAACATTAACTGATTTTATATATTTTCCTGAATTTATATGTACATAAACTTATATAATATATGATTTTCTGCGTCTATATATTACCTTATAACTTACCTTATATTATTATACTTACGCGATTTACGGGGGAATACTAATTTAGAAAATCACAATAATACTATATTTTCAATTAAGAAACAATTTATATTATTATTAAATTATAAATTTGAAAATAGTTTCGGTTGCAATAAAAATGTTCCCACTGCCACTGACGTTTATAAAAATTGTTCAGAATCTAAAGATTTTTAGAATAACGTGGGGTTAATTTCGGTCCCTTGAAAGATTTGTGAATCTATATTACTTTCCTTTTTTATTACTTTTTTACACTTTTATTGCCTTTTACCTTTTACCTTGAATAGTTATTTTAATTAATTCTATCGGCCCTCTCCCTCTATAATTTTCGCTGGTATTTTTTATTGAACAATTTGACAATAGTAAGCTCTCGTGAGTTTTCTTATAATGTGAATATATAATGTAATAAAATGTGAATGTTTAACTACTTTTAGCGCAAAATTTACTTTCATAGACCCCTGTGGACGATCATGAGAGCGGTTCCAACACCATTACCCCAAATTTACCATTTATGAAATTTTACAAAAATGGCTATTATATAAATGTAAATCATTTAATACATATATTATGTGATATTCAACGAGGCAAAATTGGAATAATCATGAATCCACAGCAAATTTTGAATGATTTAAAGAAAATTTTTTTTAAAATTTTTAATTAATAAATTAAACGTGTCTCAAACAAAACATTATTCGATTTTTTTTAATTTTTGAAATATTATCTAGCAGGAAACATCCTGGACTGGGAGACGAATCGCCCCTCCCCTTCCGGTATGTGGAGACGCAAAAAAGCCCTGTATGGATTGGGTTAATAAACGTATAAACGATATTATCTTCTCCCTGCAGTGCAGTATAGATATAATTTATAATCCGTTTTCTTTATTTTAAGATTTTTAAGGATATAAAATTTGTACTTAATAACAACTTATAGAAATAGAATAGAAAACGTATATTTGAAACACATGTCAGACCGCACATGAGTACAAATTGGAACATAGAAGAAAGTAACGAAAAAAATGGCTAGTTCACAAAATATTTTTGTAAAGATTCCTGACTTATTCTAGTTTTTATTTTGAAGGACAGTTCTATCGAGGAGAGATAAATCGTGGTCTATTTTTCTAAGATTGTGGCGGCTCGTTTTGATTTTATGTAAAAAAAGATGAAAAACATGGCAAGAGTTCCTCAGAATGTCTGAAAACAGTTTGTCATCTGCTTGATTACTCATATAGAGGTCGCTGAGAGAGTGTCCGGATTGCAGAAACCGTATCGTTTGACTTTTCGAATGTAGCTCTCAATGCCATCTTTCTCAGATTGGTTTTTGAAGCGTACAGCAGCTGAAACATAACGATGGCCTGATACACGTCGTGGAGTAATGTTGTTGGCACTCCATGGTGGCGGAGGATGCGATTTAGTACAATACATTTGCGTTTTGGTAATGTGGTTGCTCATGTTAAGCCGATGGGCGATATTGACGCCAAGAATGTTAATTTGTGTCACCCTTTTTATATCTGTCAGTTCTTCTGGGTAAACTGTTGTCTTTCTGCCATAAGATAATTTCTTTTGATTTATATTCGTTAAGGTAGAGATTGTTTGTTATAGTCCTTTTTCTGATATTTTTAAGTTCATAATTTCGTATATTAGAATTTTGGCTGGGTATTATAAGATAATTGTCATCCGCAAATTTTTTCATTTGGTTCTCGTTGTTAACAGGAGACAGATTTGATGATGCGATGGAGTAGGCTACTGGTCCAATGGCTTACATGAGGTTTAGGTACAACTTTAAGCTGAGTTTGAAAATGTTGCAGTATGGTCATATTTTTGTGAAAAGTTATAATATTAGTAAATTTTAATAAATGGAATAGATAAAATGAAGGTTGGTAAAAGTTGCAAAAATTAAAAAATGTTGCAAAAATTAAATTAAATTTGCTTTTACTTTTTTATTACAACTCTACCGTAATTATAAATATTGTTATAGGTTGAAAATAGGTTTAGTAGGTATTTCAGAAAATAATATGCGCCCTACAAATAAGTCCTTAATTAAATAGGTATCCAGCTTTATAAATTTTTACATGCACCAAAAGTTTACAAAAGTCCCACCAAGGCATTTGCATTAATCCATATATGGATAGATTTACTGAGGCATGAAACCTTAGATATACTTCTTCGTACTTATTATTTGTTTTAACGATATAAAAAGATATAATAATTTTTCTGCACATTGATTATTTATGATTTTAATTTTAACTGACTGGATATTATAATTTTTTTTTATAGCATGAATAAAATACAACGTTTTTATATTGAAATAATAGATAAGTTGTGTATCTTTTTATATTTTTATTATTCAATTGAAAAGATTGATGACAATCTCAAAGGAACATATATATAACAAAATCAAATAATATATGATGATAACTTTCTTGATTGTAAGATTAATGGAAATATATCCCATTTTTATTATAGATATACTTTAAATACTTAAAAATACTTTAGTATATTCAGAAAATGTAAGTGTCTAACACGCATGTCTAAAAATTTTGAACGAAAATCAATTTTCTTGAATGTATACAACAAAATACACTTATTAGAAGTAAATTAGAATAGAGAGTTGATCAAGTTAGTAGAAATTTTATTTTTGTAAATATTGAAAAATGATCAAAAGAATTGGCCAAATTTAGAAATCTAAAAAGGGGTGCAAATGTGAGACATCGAAATAAGAAAGTGTGAATTTAAGATGTTGAAAAATACGAGGCCCGAATTTTATAGAAAATTATACTACAAATTTAAATAACAAATCTGTTATTCCTTTTTGTTTCAGAAGTGTCTGCATATACTACTTTTATGCATGATGGCAAGATTGATGAAAACTTACGAAGATTTAGCGCCTTGGCATCTTGAAGCAAGAATAAAAAAGTGTTATGAAAAGTACGAAACGTGCGTAAAATTGAAACCGCCAAAAGATTGTCAAAAACAATTTCAAAACGAATGTGAACCGGATTGCTATGATGGTGAAACCTGGACTTGTTGTTATTACTGGTTAAGATACGCAGGAGACTGTAACAGAAACGTTATATATGTTGAGATTTAAAACTGAAATTGATGGAAAACACATGTCTTTATTTTTTTTATTTGTTGTGTACCCTAACGAACTCAAATGTATGGTCGGCCTAGGGGTTCCGTAAAGGGCGGCCCTATGGGTCCATGCGCGTATTTCTGGAGATATTATATATTTTCCCTCTTAGTGAGTGATATATCTCTTTGAACTTGTATCTTTCATGCTTTACTCCATATAACTCATGCTTTACACTGTAAAAAGCTGCTTTACTTTACTAACCCCTAGAGATCGCCATACAAATTAACACAGTAAACATTAAAACTTAATGTTTTAAAAATAATTTGTTTATGTTGTAAAGTTGCATAACTATTAAAATACCTTGAAGGAAGAAAGATAAAGTAAGCAAAAAGGTAGATTGTTCTAACACTTTATCTGCCATACTTCCTTAATATGGAAGTTGACCGGTTGATTATATAATTAATGTATTATAAAATTAGATGTTTTGTTTAAATGTGAAATATTGTATCCAACATTTTTATAGAGTTTATAAATGTCTATATCAAATTAAAATAATGTTCCCAATATAGTTATATATACGTAACCTATTTCCGAAATCGATTATTCATGTCAGAAATGGAGAAAAAAATTATTAATATTTGTTTGCTTCTATGCTACATATGCTTCTTTAGTTCTGATGTAGATTCTGTTTATATTAATAAGATATTTTTTTAATATTTAACCTTTATATATGAGTTTACTATTTGATAAAAAGTTTATAATTATGTATATATCAAGCGAAATAAAATTTTCTTTAATTAATTGTTTGCAGTGTTGATTTATCTAGTTATGAAAACAGCAATAGATATTATCTGTAGTTTTCTTTCTATTGTTGTAACTTTAAATAACATTTTTAAAAAACAATTCAAAACATACTACTTATAGATACTTTAATACTTTTCAAAATATAGGTTACTTCTGTATATTTGTATTTTTTATACACATTTTCTATTTAAAGAATTATATAATTTAAACATAATTATTCTATTAATTAAATTAATCTTTATAAAATCAATACAATACTATATTTGCCACAAAAGAATGTAGCAATCCATAGACATTGAAGAAAAAAGATGAGAACATAATTTTTTCTTTCTAATATGTTTCGGATATCTTAATTTGTATTCATACTTGCGCTCAAATGATGGGCAATCCAGGAAAGCAACACAGCAGTTCCCAGTCGTTTTTGCGGCCTCGAAGATAATTAAGCAGTCGATCTGGAAAAATCGTCGCCGTTACAGTTTCATTTCAATCATTAAAGATTTGCACATTTGTCTTCGGTCTTTGGATAAAACTGATTGATAAAATAATGTATCACGCAAAAAAGCCATTTCAATAATGACTATATTATTCTTACAATAGTGTAAAACTAGTTGACAAGATATTCCGAAATATTATTTTTGAACATTTTTGTAAGGTTGGATTTTATATATGAAGATCTTGATATAAGAATGCTGCACTGGGAGCCTCAAAGCCTCGATAGACCGAACTCGGGGATTTTTAATTCTCACTAGAATGAAAATTAATTCAGAGTGAATCAACTGAGAAAATTGATGTGGATATTTGTGAAACTGTCCCATCTGATCACATAAAAGATTTTCCTAATAAATTTAGGTAACTGATTTACAGCAATATTCTTGCCCTATATAATTTACATAAATATTATTTTAAAACATTTAAAGATATATTATCACAGGTGATTCTGGATATTATTAATGTTTATATAATTTTTTTCTTTTATCTAATAGCAATACGCATATTTTAAAATTAATTAAATAAGTTTTATAGTTTAGTATCTAAATATACTTACTGTATACAAATGTAATTATCTTAATTATAGAAACGTTGTATACTGGTAGGCAAATACTGGTAGGCAAATTAGGTGGGGTGACTTTATTAGATTGACATAATATCATTACTTAGTATCTTCTGAACTATTATAAGAATTGTTTCTATGGCAGATAGCGCTTTTAGTGCCTTATTATCATCTAATTAAAAAAAACTTCAGTAAATCTTGGGTACATTAACAATACATAGGTACACATTATCAAAAGGTGGTTATTTTATAAGTGCAGAAATTCAAATTCTATAAACAAACTGCAAACTGTTCCAATTAAACGTGTCAAAGTTCCTCTCAGTGTAATTAGTAAGATAAAGATGCGTTATTTTGTGTTGATGCACTAATATAAATACTATAACACTTTTTTTGAAAGTTACATACGGAGTACATTTGTAATTCCAAAGCTGTTATCAGTACAAGTTCAAGTTAGACTTTTCAAATTTGCAGAAGTAGAGAATATAATCCCCTTTGCGCAAGAGAATTTGATCAGCTCACTCTGCACGATCGGGATTCCCCCGCAACTGTTGAAATGGAGAAAAAATAAATTAAAATTTGAAATTGAAATCGAAATCGAATATAAACAAAAAAACGTTTACACTTTTTTTATTAAAAGTCTAAGTAAACGCATGTTGCTAAGGGACAATAAAGGGTTCTATATTCCTTAATTGTTCAATCAATTTAGATAGCTAGTAAGTTTTGTTTTATTTTACAAAAGCAGTCAACCTTAAAAATATATGTTGTACAAGATTGACTTCTGGAAATCATACGGAAAAAGAATGCACTTTATTCGTATAAAGTTAAGAGCATGATAAATTTGGCCGATCAATAAACTTAATAAAGTCAGTCATTCGGAGGGTTTATCAGATTTTTAGGCAATCGTATAGGTAACTAAGATCGAGAACACAACAAAAAAATAATTCGTCGTAGAAAAAAAGCATTCGCCGGAAAAATATGGGAGATGGGTGAATTGAGGTGAATTGTAAAGAGGAAATGATGTATGGGGGAGGGCCATTCTTTTTTATCTTCTCTGTGATTCTCTAAGAAGATTGTCAGACATTTTCAATACACTTTTCTACCACCTATTCAATACACATTTTTTTAGTTTAGCGAATGTTTGGTTATTTAAAAACTGTTTAAATAACATGATTTGGAAGAAATTGAATTCAGAATGTATGTACGTTGATTTTTATTTGACTATCGGATTAAAATGGGAAATACACTCAAAATAACAATGGATAAATATAAAAATGATTACAATTTTTTTTCAAAATTGTTTTGTGGAAACTTAATATGTAGTACGTACTTATTAACATGACAGAATTGGTTATAAAATTAAGCAGCATGTGAAAATTCTTATAATTAAATTAATTTATACAAACAAATATATGCTTAACAATGATACCACCCATATTACCAATTATACCTAATATAACTATCCCAATTTATTCCTTAATAAAACATATACCGAATAATTAAAAAAATTGTCTAGAGAAAATTTCAAACGAATTTTTCGAAATTCTAAACATAATTTTAGTAATATTGTTACATGCAAATTGGACATTTTACGCTGAAAGTTATTTTTTATTTGTAATTATATTCACGTGACATATATTTACATATATAAAGTTAAATTATGCTACGACATTAATATTCTGTATCATTTAAAGACATTACCATCTTTCAATTTTTTTAAAATGTAGAAAGTGAATAAATATAAAATAATTCTCTGATCGGATTATTGCATGATTTCTTTTTTCTTACCTTTTATTAAATTTTGAAGATGAAAGTGAACAAGGAGACTTGAAGTAAGAAGAAACAATAGTGAACAACGGTACCAAATTATTAAATTATGAATAATTTATTTCGATATTTGCAATTGCATTCTTTTAAACATTAATATTAAAATGTCTGGAATTCAAAGGTTTCTAGAATCATGATATATGTATTTGTAAAGTATCTACTATAATAGTCAAAAAGATTGTAACACTATATAATAGTATTCCAGTACATAGAAAGCTACATTTCTACTCCAATAAGATTTCCACTGAATTACACGATTAATTTGTTGATATCAGAGTCCGTAATCCTTAAATATAGAATAGGGTCAGACATCCCATCTGTGTAACAATAATAACTACATGCCAATCAAGAATAACTCATTTTATTTCTAAGTTCATAACTTTGTTTTGCTGCCACTCTTTACATTATTGATTGTACATTGTGTCCAGATCTTGTTATTATCATGTATATAATTTATTAATACTAATATCTAGTAAATGTAATATATAGGGTATGTACCTATATGTAGACCTTGACTTATGGCATTTGGAATTATCATGCATGTCATATTTGTCAGCTCTGCACTGAATTCTCAAATCAAATGTGTTCAACATTTCTTGAACGCATCTCTCAGAACTGTAAATACATCAGAATCAATGGTTTCCTTCTTTGCTGTTATTTTATGGTGCTTCAAGCCTTCAAAGTTGACAGGCACCATGATTATTCAAAGTTTGGTCAAAACCGAGCTTTTTAAAAATCTACTTTTAAAGAAGGAATAAAATAAATATATATTTCATTTTTTTAATTTGTGTTTATTCTATTCTATATGGATTACACATTTGTTTTCTTCAGAAACGAATTTTCGCATATAATTGCTTACATATCTTTGGTTAAAGTACTCAAATGTGATAGATAGAAGTCGGTATGCTTAAAATGTTTTAAAGTAATCATTGATAGTTAATGTTTCTATACATGATTTCAAGAAATTTCACAGATACTACTTCAACCCGAAATATGTTATTGATCAAATATTTATCAAACTTTTCTCAGTTAAGTATTTTAATTGTTCCAAATATGCTTTACATGCATTTTATTTCGGCTTTATCTGCTCGCATTAATCGTTAAAATTTTACTAATTGTGAACTATAATTACACTGTCAAGATTCAAAATAAACTTGTTACGATCATTAACTATTTACGAATAGAATTTACGCAATTTTATCAGCTGGATGTCCTTACCAGTGACCCTAAGATAAATTGCGTGCGTCGCTTATAATTAAACCTCCATTTTCTACTATAATAGAGACTGGAACTACTTTTAGCTGCAACGAGTACTTTGATTTCAAAATATTCTCAATATTTATCTATAAGTAAATGAATTTAAATAACTATTTCAACGAATAAAGTTATCTTATTTCTCTTAAAGTGTAAACCACAGTTAATAATAACCGAATAAAACGTATTGACCGAAATTTTATTTTATAAATTTTTCAAACAGGGAGTTTTAAACGATTGTGTGATTTATATTTATTTTACTTTATTCAAATTACAAAATCGCTAAAACATCTCTGTATATATACAAATAACGTAAGATGATTATATTTTAATGGCGATGTGAAACAAAAAACTTTCTATTTTCAACTAAAGACAATTCGAATGAGTAATATTATTATTGTTATTTCTATTAGCAATCCAAAGAACAATTTAAACTGTAATTTAATATATTCCAAGTATATGTATGTATACGAATGTATACTATAGTAGAACAACATAATTAGCTTCTAAGTAATAAATTAAATTTAATAAATTTAAAAAATTATTCTTGAAAAGGGAGAACTAGTAACAATAATTGCTATACATAGCTAGGTTATATATTATATTAGGTTGATGAATATCAATAATCCTCTATCTAGAATATATTATTTTGAATTGCTCCTTTTTACACTACAGACAAAGTTTCATATGTAAATTTGTTCTATCATTCTAGTTACAAATCATAAAATTAAAATGCAATCAATTATTTCAAATCTTAATTTAGAATAATGCGGTTATTTAATGTGCTCAATAAATTTAATTTTAAAATAGATGTAGGTCAATTTGATAATAATTGATTTAATTTAATTTAAATCTGAAAATTATTTTATTTTATTTTAAGTATTGTTATTTTGACTTCATTTTAATTTAAATATTTTACAGTCTAATAAGAAATGTTTGAATAATACGGTTTTTCCCTATATCCAACTTTAAAAATACTATAATAATATCCGACCTATAAACTTCCTTATTAACAATTTCATTTTTGTTTCATACTTATTTCAAATTTAATATTCTATTTTGTGTTAAATCATATTTGTGATGTATTGTACAATATTGCTTTGAAATTTGAAATTTTTGTCGATTCTTTTTATAAGTCAACTATATATTTTTAAAAAATCATTAAAGCAAATTGTTTTCAGCTCTTTTGATTAACATGCAGCTTTATAAGTACTTCTTAAAGCTTTTCTTAACTTTGCATTTAGTTTTTAAAACAGTTTTTCGATAAGGCCCCTACACTAATAGCGTATTTAATTAGTAAGAATACTGAGACAATTCAGAGGATCATATTATAAAAACTTGAATAACACTTTGATTTTGAAACTATAGATCAAAGACCCGAATCGATTAATTCAGTCGGAACAGTTGCACATAAATTTGAAATATTTGTATAATATATTTTTAATTTTAATTAAATTTTGATTTTTATCATTTTAAATTTATTTAGTAATAATTCCTTCTTAATGCATTCAAATATGTTATTAAGTTATTCATGGCTAATGCTACTTTACAAATTAATTGTATGTCGATTGTGATGGATGTTAATTAATTCGCCAGGATAGCATTATAACTACATGTATATATTCTTTAATAAAAAATAATAATAAATTAACTTAATTTTTTTTATTTTTTAACATTAGATATTTAACGGTTAGACTACGCCTTAAAAAACTTGAGTAGACGACGTTTGGGGGTGACTTTGTTACCCCAATGTTGAAAGTAAGTATTTTCTTAAATTTTTCGAATATATATTTCATTAACTGTTATATATTTTTGATTATTTTTTTGTTTGATAACTCTTAACGTTCTTTGATTATTTATAATAAAGTATTCCATAAAAGGTAATTATTATAATAAAACTATTATAGTTATATAGTGCATGTAATTAGGTGAATTAAAAACAGTAAGTAGTTTACGTATACACAGAGTATATAGTTACTAACAATTATTACATAATAATATTGTTCATGATTCATGTAAAGTCAATAGGATTTCACAAATACTTACAAACAATTATTACATCTGATGAGTGAAATTGAGTGTTCTTTGCAGACAAAAAAATCACAATCTGAACATCGCCGAGTTGTTTTCTTGTCCTCATTCCGACGACATATTTCGCAACAACCTTGCTTCTGTCTTCCATCGATTGCAGCTCATTTAATTGCGACTCCCAGTCAACGAAAATGTGTTTTTGTTTTGGCCCAAAGAAATTTATGAGTTTCTACGTCGTCAAGGACACAACCTAACGTCTACACAACCTACACAGGGTTAATTAGTATCTGTCGAACTTTTCAAATTCTCTCAATAATGCTATTTGTGTATCAAAAAGACTCCTGAATATATTATTACGTTGCTTTGTTAACTAATTGTAATACATTTTCATATCACAGTATAATTGTTTTTATTTCAATTATAAAGGAAGACTATACTATCCATATTTTATAACTAAAATTGAATGGGGTGACAAAGTCACCCCAAACTTCGACTAACTACTAAGCTGTTGGGATATCCATATGGATATAGGTAGGTAATTGATTTTTGCATATGATATATAAACCCCAAAACGCAGAAAAGTCCTAAACTCTGGAGGTTAGATTCAAATTTATAAAAAAATGGCAGCCTAATGAAAATCGTTTGGGGTAACAAAGTCACCCCAAACGTCGTCTAACGGTTAATTTATTATAATTTGTCATATTTATCATTTGTCTCATTTCACCGCCTCTTTTTTTTATTGCGACAATTTGCCAATTTGCGACATCTATTCCTAGTTGTTTCTATTTATTTTTATAAAAAAGTTAGTATATAGTAAAAGATTTCCTTGACTGGTGTATTACACGTTCTAAAAATAGATATCAAACTGTACAGAAACAAATTCTATCAATTTCAAATGTGTTTTGTGTGTACCAAATTCATTAATTGTCCAGAAAAAAGGTTTTTCTTAATTAAGATCTGATTGATCGGAGCTATCTATCATACTTAAATGTATACTTAGATATAATTATTAGACCTACAATACACCTACATGATATGAGATATTTTTCGATATTTTATTTAAAATTATCGTAGGTGGTTACAAACATGAATTTGTGTATAATTAATTTCTATCATTAATTTTATTGCTAAATAATTGATAGATTCCATTTTATAATTAACAATATAATAGTATTTAAAAATAATAGAGTCTTACTAAATTGTTCGATAAATTATGGTCTCCAAATTTTCTTAATTATTAAATATTTTGGCTATTCATTTATCTTTAATTATTGACATACTATTTTTATTGATCAAAAAAACTTCAATTGGTGTTATGAATGAATATATGAATGAATGAATTTACATATAATAATACATTTGAAATTATGATTATATATAATAAAAATTTAATAAAAATAAACATACATATATTGAAAATTAAAGTATGTATTAAACGAAAAAATTTTAAAAATATAATACAACTTTTATACTATACGATTAGTAACTTGTACTGATTTCAAACGTATTATTTATGTTTAATTGAACGTTGATAAACTATAAAGTTACAAACTTAATACAAAATTCTGTTTTGAAATTGAGTTATACTATTTCAAAAAAGCATAATAATATTTGCGACATAAAATAAAGTCATTATACAAGTAGGTCAAGAAATCGTTTGGATTTAAACGCATTATCCCGTAATTAGAATATATTGTTTAAGGATAATATTATAATTATATATAAAACACGTTTACTTATAATATTTATAACTTGGAAAAATATTAAATACAATCGATTTAAAAAATACTCTTTTTTGTTTATATTTCACAATTTTTGACCGACTTCGTAACAATGTGTTCTGTATTTAGTCATTAAAAAACTTTGTATGAGTCTGTTTCAAATACAATATGATGCAGAAATAAATTATAAATAATTAGAATCAGTGAAGCAAACATTGCAAAACAAATCGTACCTAATTATTCATTAACATCTAAAAAGAATGAATGCTGTTTGCTTAAATAATGGAATTAAACCATTAAATAGAAATGTCTAATTATCCTTCATTATTTGACGATAGAATTTTAGTATTTTGTCAATTAATAAATCTTTTTAGCAATTGTGTTTGCCACAATAGACATTCCTAAGCCATTTTGTTTGAGTAGCTGGTTGGATTATTTCTAGGAATTTAGCCAATGAGAGTACAACGAGAATAACGGTTATGAGGATGGAATCCTGGATGCAAAACTTTTTCATTCTTTAAATTTATTGTCTTAACGCGAGTACGTCAACTCTCAGCCAAAACTATCAGCATGTTATTCTCAACCACTATGTCTCCGGTGATCATAACTGAAAATATCCATACCGCTAATACCGGGCGAAATATTTCATGGCTTCAGCAAATGTGCGTGGACCACTTTTTTCTGCTTCAATCGGGAAATATAACTCTGGCTGACGTGCCGGCAATATGTTTGCAGAGCTACTCCTTCTCATCCATGATCATTATATCTGTGATTCTTGGGCTTTTTACACTTGCAACGGCTGTTGGCAACTTTCTTGTTATCTTATCAGTGGCTTTGGTACGCAAACTTCAAACTCCCTGCAACTTATTAATTGTGAATCTAGCCTGTAGCGACTTCCTACTCAGCATTTTGGTCCTGCCACTGGCTATTGTTTACCAGGTGGTGGGATACTGGATTTTTGACGAAACTGTCTGCGACATGTTCATGCTGTTTGACGTGCTGCTCTGCACCTCGAGTATTCTCAACCTTTGCGCCATCTCGATCGACCGCTATCTGGTGATAACACGACCCCTCAAGTATGCAGTACATAGAACCCCCCGGCGCATGTGTGTTATGATCGGGGTGGCCTGGCTCACCTCAGCGCTAATCAGTATCCCGCCCGTAATCGGCTGGAAGAAAGCTTTCGTGCCGCGCGTCTGTGCTTACTCTGACGACCTGGGCTACCAAATTTATGCGACTTTCATCGCCTTTTACGTTCCCCTGACAGTCATGCTGGTCCTCTACGGGAGAATCATGCGAATCGCTCGCCAAATGGCTCAGGCTGACGCCAAACAGATGGGCGGAGGATCCACGCTGACCTTACCTCCAGCTACCCCAATCATTACAGGGCCTTCACCGGAGGATCAATCGTGTTCTCCTGCTCACAGTGAATCGCATCGATTGTTGCGCCTCGACTCTAGCATACCGCCCAGTCCGAAGAATGGTCACACTGTCCGCTCTTCTATTATGCATCATTTGAGTGTAAAACTACCCATGAAACTGAACTCTATTAGGCCGAAGAGTGGTAACTATAATGACTCGAAAGCAGTGAAGACCCTTGGTGTTATTATGGGCTGTTTTACCTTTTGTTGGCTGCCTTTCTTTGCATTTCAAGTGAGTTTTATAAAAATTATTTATTAATTCTGACATTTTATAAAAATTAATATCGTTGTATTCACAACTTTAAATACATTTATTATGTTTTTATACTGTGACTATTTGAAAGTTAAACTGTTAACACTTCCTATAAAAACTTTCGTAATTAATAATTTCAAAAATACAACTACTTAAAATTAATTTCAGTTTTCAATATTATTAGTTTTTTATGTGGATTTTTTGTGTTTTCACTCAACATGGAAGAAGGCTTTCGCCCTATACCTTCCAATTAGCCGTAATGGAGTTTATAATTTTTTTAAAATATTTCAAAGGAAGTTTTAACATTAATTAAGGACTATCGACCACCGAGTGTAAATTTAGATTTATCGAAACTCCTTTTTTCTCAACTTAATAATCAATGCAACGAATTTTTGACATCTAAATCAGCTTTCGTGAAAGGTATTGTCCAACAATTTTGAACAATTAATTTTAATTGATTACTTGCCGTAGACAATTTGAGTCAATTTTCTCAAGATAAACGATCCCCAATATTTTCCGACGCACTTAATTTAAACAAATTTCTGAAGCGGATGTGCTTCAAAGTAATTCATATAGATTTTTTGGGACTCTTAAATAAACCAGATTATTACCCGATTTTCAAACCAATATGGCCGGTGTTGATGCTAATGAGTTTGTAAATTTAGTTTGGTTTCGGTATATCGACTAAATAATTCGAATTTTTCAATCAATATACTTTCGATTAGTTTCATGATAAGAGATTTTTGAAGAATATTTTTTTAAATTTGAAAACTCCAATCGTGATTTTATATGAAAAATTATTATTAGAAGTATAGTATAGGTACCTCTTCCCTGAAGATAATAAAAGTAAGAAATACTTTTCTGAAATAGTCTAGAATAAAGGGAATTGTTGAAGCGTGTTTGAAAAAAACTAACTTTTCTGCCACTTTCAGCGAATTAATATTAATTACCAACACTAATGAACGTCACCAAATCTACCATCGAACGACTTTTCATTTATATATTTTACAAGAAACTTTTGGCCCGATGTTCTTAAAACAACAGAAAAAAACACACATATATTTAAGAAAATATATTTATCACATCGTTATTCGTTATTCGTTAATTTAAATTTTTATAACTTTTTATTTTATGTGAGGTATTATTTTCACCCATATTTGGGTTAACTATTTCATTTACTATAGAATATATACTGATGAAATGTACAAAACATCAATGGAAAATGTTATATTATATACAGTTGACTTTATAATTAAATAAAAAGGCTTCTATATTTTACATCATTTATAAAACGACAATTATTTAAATATTTTCAAAATATTAATTAACATTTGAAGTTTCATAAATTGAACTGTATAATTTGTTATTCAAGTTAGTCATGTTTACATACATTGTATAAACAATTGCAATGGTATACAGCTGTCTGAATGATCTTATCTATAAATATAAATAACACTTAATTAGCATCGTTAGTATTCAAATGTTTTCTCTGGCTTTGACTATCACCACGTAAATTATGTTGTGACATTTATGAATATTTCTTCCATATAATAAGCTCAATTAATTTTTTAACAAGTAGCTTTACGAAATTCTTTTTGAAATTTCCACTTAAATTCAAACCCAACAGTTACTTAAAGAACATACAATTTAACATTCTTAATTTATTATTTATATTAGACAAAAATATAATAACTATTAAAAAGAATTAATGATTACATTAAGACTTTTTAAATTAAATCTAGATTTCCACATTTTCTTCTTATATCTAGTGAATATTTATCTTTTAATATTTATTAGATGTTTATTTTTAGATATCAGATTATGCAAGTGTTGTTTTAATTAATTATTGATAAATTTGTTTAACTTCTTATCTTCATCATACATTTTTAAAATCTTTTAAAGAAAATTCATCAAAAATGAAATGGAATCTTACCACCATAAAAGTGAAACAAAAATATTTAACTTGCTAATGCTTATTTTAATAAAAGTTTTGTTGATACTTGTCCTTTAATAATTCAATAATTTTTATAAAATATTACTTTTATTGTTACAACAAACATTTCTAAAAAAATGTCCTCTAATAAAAAGTAAAGAAAATTATTGACATTGACTATTATAGTTTTGACGGTCGAGATTAATAAGCTGCCGACAATCTGCCCGCATTGACAGCTGCGGTCAATTAATTGTTTACGAAAAATATAATCAGGGTTCTATTAGTGCGATATAGCGAGTTGCCTTTTTAAAACAGTCGAGAATGGAGAAAAATTAATCGGCAATTGTTAACGAAACGAAAACAGAACTGTCACAATGCTCTTAATTGTAATATCATTACAAAAGGAAAAACAGGTCAACGATTCGTTTTTCCCGACTTGAAAAATTGTTGAAAAAATTGTTAAAAGTGCATTTAAAAAATTGTAGGTTACATTTTTAGATGTTTTGTAAGCTGTGTAAATTGTTTTTGTTCATGTACAAACTGTAAATCTTTCGTCAAGATAAAAATTTTTTGTTGTTGAAAAAATAGTAAAAAATTTGTATTATGCAAATGACCTTCATAATTATGCAAATATAAACTAATTCAACTAAAATTGGTAGTATACCAAAGCTAAAATTGTTAAAAAAACTATGCAAACGGTACAAATTTAATTCAAAATAATTCTTAAAAGTTATTCACGAACCAAACCAACAAAAAGCAAAAGTAAAAATAATCCAATGGACGCAATCCTTTCAAAATATTTCAGATTTTTAGTTGTAAAAGAAGTTCAGAGAAATACGTATTTTTATCCAAGTGATGAATAGTCGAATATTCGAATTGCTTTTTATTTATTAGTGAACAAATGATTCAATATTTTGGAATAGAAATTGAATGTTTGTAATAATGTTGTTACCGTACAAATCAAATAATAGGTTCATAAAATGAAGACGAACAAAATATAACTATTTGGGAAAATAAATATATATCTGGTTCAGTTTGATCTCCAAACTTTAACAACAAATACAGAATCACTGCATGAACACACAATATTCTTTAAACTTTGTTTCTTTTTATATTTATTTTGTATTTTAATAGATCAAAATGTCTAAGACATGAATTGGAAAAAAAATTTATTTACATTTTAGGTGAATGTGTCAATTTATATTTTTTGTACCTCAGTGTCCAATGATAAAAAGAAGAAGAAAATTGCAAAGCAATAGTTTTAGCTAATAATGTGGCTTTCTTTCCAAAAAAGTTTGGAAGGGAAATTGAGGGAAATTTAAATTGCAAAAAATATTCTTTCTTTTGTATCAAAGACAATATGCATCACTATTTTTCGGTCACAATCAATGGTTCGACCATCTCTTATTAAGCCAACTTACTCCAACAACACTTATCTGTAGAGGAGAACATATAGCTGACAGATCTATAATATTTGGGTCAGATTAGTGCAATTCAATTTTTTTACATAAATGCAAGTTTATAAATAATTACTACCTAGTTTTCTATCTCTCCAAAGATGCATGTTATAGGTGGCAAATTAAAAGCAGAAGGAATAATTATCAATACCATAATATACTATGGAATAAAATTTTAATAATTTATATTACTTTGATATGTCATATGTTTATATATATTTATTATGGTGAATTCTATTAAATTAAAAGTATAATTATTTTCAATTAATAATGAAAAATACTTTAATTTAAATTTAAATTTATTTAATTATCTTTATTTTATAATAATTAAAATTATGTTTATACCTACATGTGTTGAGTTTTTGTGAATTTTTAGTTATGATATTATATATCGGGTGGTGCAAAAAACGATTTGAAACAACGAACTACATTTAAAAATGTAACTATGTAATGTTCCAACGCTTGATGGATGATTTAATCAAATCAACAGCAATAATAAAGGTATGTTCAAAATTGTCTAAATTTTAAAAAGTCTATACAGCAAATGTACCATACCTAAATTGTGTTAGCTCTTAGTTACGAAAGTAATATCGGATTTCAGTTAACTTAGTTTTGTCGAAATTACATGATATGTAAATAATAGTTTGCTGTTTCGGATAGTTTTTTTGCACCACCCTATAAAAAAACCATTGTAACAATTTTTCAAACTATTTATGAATAAAATTAATTTTTATTAAAAATTATACACCGTTTTATTATACAACAAACTTTACACACGAAATATTTTTTAAAAAAATGTTTAGGTATATATATAATATTTTCAATTTGAAATATAATAAAAGTTTTATAGCAAAAATAGCAAAAAGCAAATAGCAATTCAATATCATATTATTTATTAATTAAAATGAACATTAGATAAAAGCATGCAAATTAACTATAAACTAAATATTTTATAATAATTTATTGTTAAAATTGTTCAAACTATGGCACAAATTTAGTTAAAATGAAATAAAAGTTATCAAAAGAATCAAATCATTTCTGTAGAGACACAATAAAAGTAAGTATTGTAAACTTTTAAATTATGTGCTTTACAATTTTAAATTTATTTACATTATTACCCTTTAATGAAAATGGGCACGTTATAAATGTATTGATTTTAGAATTTTTATAGGACGCGCAAACATAAAATTAGTATCCATTCAACAATCATTAAATCTGTAATTCTTTAATTTGTTTGCATAGAAACCAATATTTGTCTATACGATCTCATCAATTGTAAACCTAGATTTATATGTTGACGAAACATCCTGTATTATAAAAAGTAAATGGATACAACATGAAAAAGGATAAAAAGGATACAACATGAAAGCACGGAATGTTGAAATGAAAGACTCATTACAAAAAATTGGAAAAATGTTGGACTATTTTTATAGAAAAGATTATCTTTATAGATCATTATAATATTTAATTTACGATCTTGTTAGGCAAAAATTAAACAATGTATGCTTCTAATACTCGAAAATGACTTTACCTAATGAATTCATACCCTTGTCTTGTATTTAGGCCTAAACCTAATTATCTTTGTAGAATCAATATGTGTCAAATTTGAGTTGGGAAGACACAACTTGTCACATCAGATGCATTCTATTGATTAGAAATAAATGCAGTTGAATAAGATTAATTTATGTTCTATTTGGAAAATGTACAACTAATTAAAATATATTTAAGTTTTAATAAATTCTATTATTATTACAACTTTTGTGTACACTTTTACATGCTTTCATCTATTTAAATTAAATTCAACCATTTTTGACAAATTTCTTGTTAAAAATGAAAGTACAAATTTAATTTCAAGAAAATTCTTTAAGTATTCTTCTAAAGTTCTCCTCAAAAATGTTTTCTTTCAAAAACATTTAAAATTTGCTTTTAAAATTGTTAATTAAAAATAACATGTCAGCAATATTAAGTTACAGTGCATGGAACATTTTTAAGTAAATACTATTACAATTCTGAAGTTCATATGGATTAGTACTAAATATAGCGTGATTGTTTTGCATTAGACAGTAAGTTTTCAAAATTTCGGTGAAGTTTAAAAAACGTAAAAATATATGCGTAGGAAAGGAGGATTTAGTTGTGTATGAATAAATACTCTTTATATAAGTTGTTAAGTACAAAAATTTCCTTTTGTTATTTTTTGAAATTTCCAAGTTTCAAACGTCCAAATAGTCATAGATTAGACATAGAAACATAATTTAAATTGTGACATATATGTACTATAGTATGATAATATTTTTCTTTATAAATTGTAAAAAATGTTGGTTATATATATTTTTGTTTATATTGTAGAAACGTTGATGAAAAAGATAGAATTTTTTAAAGAATGCAATTACCAATTTTAAGTCAGACTTATTTCAAAAAATATCTAAAAATGAAGCTATAGTTCTGACGTTAAAGAACAACTTGGCTCGTAGCTTGGTATCATGACATTTCACCAAAAATTAAATGGTATTGATTGTCTGAACTCGAAACAATGTAAATATTTTTCTAATATATAATTTATAATGACGTCACTGAACTGTGTCTTGTATACTGTTATTATAACTTTCTCAAATGTTGCCCAAAGCCGAAAATCTCAACATTTTTATAGCCTTGCTCCTATATCCATTCAATTGTTAACGTGGGGGTATAATTACAGATTATAGCTGTCCGCGATGTTTTTTTGATTTGAAGTGTTGATAACATTTATAAATGTTGCACTGTGAGAGCAAACTGGATTGATTCACTTATAGAGCAAGCGAACTTCTCAAAAATAGGTGAACACTTATTCCACTTTTTCAATTAAAAAAGTTAGACACTACATTGCTTCATAGCATTGCTCCCACTAATTCTCTATCCTCTTTCGTTACAGTAACTGCTTTCAAGACAATGCTTTTAACTCACTTCTAATAAAAGAGCAAAGCATCATAAAATAAAAACTTAATTACAGTTAATAATACAATGCCACAGTTTCACGGAAATTATAAGTAAGTAAATAATATAAATTTACAGATATCCAAACCATTAATGTCCTTAGATGTCGCAATGAATTCGCCAGTTGAAGAACAATAATACAGAAATATGTCAGTTTTTAAAGATGCAATATCCAAAGTTTATTATGATGAAAAGGAGATATACGGTCAAAACAACACATCAATAAACTACAAATTAATAATTAATAACAGATTAAATAGAATTTATTTTCCATGAAATTTATTATATTACATTTTGTTAAATTTTTTAAAGAAATAGGATTGTAGGTGAATATTTATTATCTTTCAATCTTTTAATGGTAATAACTGTTATCTCATAGTTTTAAAACCACACATAGGATACCATTTACATTTAAACAACAATTTGTATTTTAAAAAATCATTAGAGCAATATTTTTGAACTTCAACCAGAAATAAAATTAAACAGGCAAATATATTTTTATAATTTACTAAATAATACAACGAAAAATATATTTTAAAATAATACAAATGTGGCCAACTAAAATGTTCAGGTCTTTCTCTTTTTAGACATAATATTGTAAATGAGTTTCCCAACGGATTCTAGAGATAATCTAGAGAGATGGGATACCCCACTTCTCTAGATTTCATTAGCATATATATACAACTTAGGCTTAGGGAGATTTCTCTATGAAACAGATAGTACATACATACCAGCATATAGTTGATGTATAAATAGCGACATATGAAGTCTTCCAGCAACAATTACTGGATCATTGCTGGTTCTCACTGAGTATGTACACATAGTTTCTGTATCTTCATCGAAAGTATAATCATCAGTGATCAATTCTTCCTTATACATATCGATCAGAATAAAAGAAATAATGACCCTGTGCAAAACTAAAATTATCCGAATTAACTACGCAGGCTCATTAGAATTTTGTCTCTTGGCTCTCCCCCCTGCCTTCTTCCGTTCTGTCTATCTCTCGCCTTCTTTCTTTGTTCCTTTTTAACATGAAACGGTATATTTACCGAAATACCATCAATGAGTTCATTCTACCATTCGAGCCGCATCTTTCGCAAGATCCAAGGTCCCTACGTTACGAAAAAAGTAGATGAGAAAATTTTCAAAAGGAAGATCTTAATATATAAGTAATGATTCCTTATTCATAGTTTTAATCACAAAATCTAGACATTTTTCAAATTCTTTCTATAAAGAAAGATATTCTCAATTTTATGCTCTGTGTTTTGTCGGCTAGTTACATAAAGGAGATTTTATTTGAAATAAATAGTTTAAATAATACAATAGGAAATGCGTATTAAAATTAATTAATTACCTCCCCATAAATAAATTTATTAATTATAAAATTCTCTTGTTAAACGAACAATATAGTTAAATTAGATTTTATGTTAAGAACACCAAAATTATGAATTGAGTAATAATTAAAACATAAAATGATTACTTACATTAGACAAGTTTAGTCCTAATTATTTCAATTAAATTTTAGAAAAAATAATTAAAATGAGATATACCTTGAAAACTATTTTTAATGATTTGAATAGATTTAAGTTATTTTGATTTAACATATAGTCAAATCGAAGTTATATTATATATTTATTTAGTGTATAAATATAAATAAGGTCATGCTTCTTAACATATATGAAATATTTTTTGATTTCTGATATACCGACTTTTAATTAACTCTCTCTCTCTATATATATATATATTTAATTAAAATTATTTCTAACATTTATTCGTTCCTTCTCCAAGAAAAGCACGAATTCTACCTTAATCTAGATCAATAGATTCTGTCAATCAATTGAAGAAGTTGTGCATAATTAATATCTTATAGGACATCGGAGTAAGAACAAAGTTAATTGATTTAATTAAATTTTCGTCAACTATCCCTGGGTCACACTTTATTGCAAGATGAAACAATATAAATTTGCCTCAACAATATTCAAGAATATCCAACCAGATATTTAAAATTGAATCTATCACCTTATTCTTCCTAATCTTTTGATAATATGGCAGAAATTTAAAAATACGATTATTAAAGATAACAATATTTTTTTATAATTAAATTTTCCTTCTATTTCACATTAAATTGTCAAATTTTAATAAAAAATTAATAGAAAATTATGTAAAAATATTTTTTAAATTTTAAAAATTCACGAAAATGTTTTTTAATGTAAATAAATTGCATTTTTGTTTTCATCATGCACGTCACCTATAACAGTGGACATTCCATTTATAATTGTAATTAGTGTATCGTTTTCATTCAATAATACTATTAATAATAATATCGGTACCTTTTTCTGCAAATTAATTAAATAAATAGAATAATACATTTTAAAAATCATCTTGCTATTTTAATTAAAACGACAAAGAGAAACAACGTAACTTCAATTTTTAAGAGTGTAATAATATTTAAGACTGGACAAATAAGATGAAACGAGAGCGTTCTCACAATGACCTGATCTAATTTAATGAGACAACTTTACGAATCGTAAAAAGTAAAAGTCAACTCTTATTGTGATGCGGGCATCAAAAGATATTCCTTGGTGTCGTACCTTTGGGAATATGCGTACATTTTATTTTATAAAAAACATTTAATTCTTGTAGAATATGTAACATCAAATGTGTCGATTTTAAAATAAGGATTTTTATTTTCCTCCAAAAGATGACAAATTTTACTGGATAAAAGTATCAAAAATTTTTTCATAGTTTACGCTAAATAATCTGAAAATTTTAAAACGTTTATAATTTATTTCACAATAAATACACAATTCGAAAATTCTTTTGTGTCTGCTCATTCACCTTAGACGGTTACATAAGGATCGCCCTCTCATGTGATTGAATACAATTAAATTCGATAAAATGTGGATTCGCTATACATACAGCGATAATGTTGAATCGATGTTATATGGTTTTGTGAATCGTTCGTGAATCAGGATTCAGTTTGTGACATTCAATTCTGATTGAGAGGAAACGTTGGATTATTATTTTACGTAATAAGTAAATTTACACTAAATTATATTTATTTATTTCAAGCTAAAAAAAATCAATAATGTATTTTTATATGAAGGTGAAAATACAACGATTTCTTATCTAGGAAAGTACAGAAAATATCAGCCAATCAGAGTCAACTTGATGCCAAAAATAGAATGACTTGCAAAGATGGCTCGACGAGTGGAAAGGCATAGAAAAACATTTTGCTATATCGTCGATATCGGTCGATTGAGATATTTTTAGCTCATCAACGGAGTCTATTCTAACAAGAAAACCCATATTTAAACTGTTTTTGCGATTCTTATACGATTTATAAAATTAAATGTATAGCTCTGTCACAACAGTTGTGACACCCGACGATAAAAGGTTAAACCTCTTACTTTCGTTATGTTAAAATCCATTATTATGTTAAAAGTCAAAGTTAATTTATTTTCTAAAAGTACATGGAAAAAATTGTAAAAATAGAGCCAGTGAAATTTTAGTCATGATATGAAGAAAATAAAAGTGAGTTATTATGTTTGAAATAAATACACAGCTTAATTTCGTGGGTTAATAAATATGTCGAAACAGTATTTTGAAAATAATTACAACCACTGTTTTCTGATCTGGACAAGTTGTTATTTAACACACAACTGATTGGTGAATAATATGATGTTCAAATAGGAGTGAAAATATTGCCTGCCCCAGTATTTCATTATGAGAACACGCATGTCTCTCATTTGATTAACAATCATTGTCTTCCAGAAATAAGACGGATAAGTTATAATATAGCAAGGGCAGTGGAAAAACCAGTTAAACAGTAAACAAATGATAAATTAATTAAAATTTCCTCACAAAAACAAATACCGTGTGTTACTACTTGGCCAAAGATGATGGCAGCTTTCAGGATCGGTTTCCACGCATATTTATTTTAACAACACAATCGGCGTGGAGGAAACATGGTTTGTTCACACATTAGCCAAAATTAGCTACATATATGTACATAAAACAAAAATATGTTGTAAGAATTCCTAACTGACATTTTTGTTAAAGAATATATCCACGTATTTTTTCATGAAAATGAGAAACTTGAATAGTTAAATATTGTTTCTGATATTGGAAAGTTTTTAATTTTTGCATTCTGTTTTCCGGAAGAAAATAGATTTTATACTATACAAATATTAAACATTGTTAACATTATCGAACGATTTTATTTGTTCTCGGTGGATTTCGTGTATAATATACTCCACAAAACATTAACACACAATGTCACGGAATATAGATAATAGTTTTTTGTTCAGTTTGGTTATAATAGTTAGATAAAGTTATAAATAGCATATAATAATTGAAATATATAGAACCAGATATAGTTTAATAATTAGATCAAATGAAATTCAAAAATTTTTACCCATCACGTTTTTTAATTTAAAGTTGTGACTAATACTGAAACTAATTTTAAAACAAAAAATATTTTTTTTTTTTTTTTATAATTTATACTTTTAAAACCTATTACAATATTTTATTAATGAAATGAAGCCTATAAATAAATAAGTTGATAAGTTGATTGTCGTTTCTTTTCAGTTGCTCAAAGCCATATTGGATCAAAGTAGTTCCCGAGTTATGGATAATCTCACTGTTATGTTCCAGATATTTCTATGGCTTGGTAAGTTTCATTTTGTTTATCCAAACTCATAAAATTGTAGAATAGTTTTCTTGATAAATTGGATTATATTCTTCGGGGATTTGTAACTGTGAGTTATCACGCATTGAGTGTTTTTATTTTTATTTTTGAATGATGAAGAATTTGACCGCATCGTTGTATTAGATTTAAACAGAAATAATGAAATCTTGTATACAATGATAACTTTCAGATATATATAGAACAAATAAATATCATTTGAAAATCAAAAAAAGATCAAGCGGGTATAATTTAAAAATGCTTTTATGATAATAGTTATAAAAATGTAAAAATTAATTATTATTACATTCATATTAAAGTAAATATAATACTATCATGATAATTATTCATGGATTACAATAATTAAATATCATATAATAAAGCTTTTTTGCTTATGATTACAGTTCTTTAAATAACTATTACTTAGTTTAGCTAATTTTGTGAATATATTTTGTGATATAATTTGTGACCTTATTTTATCAGTGTACCGAATTAGATTTTGGCAATTGACCATTGTACAAAAATTCTTTTACGGAAGAAAAACACTATAAATAATTATTTATATTTATGATTGATGTGCGATATAAATATAGTATGTATTGTATGTTATATTAAGTGTAATATACAGTTGTCGATAAAATAAATTCGATACATTATGCATTAAATTAATATCATGAAATAATTGCTTATCCTGCAGCTTGTCGTTAAAGTCTAATTATAATGAACGCATAAACACCCATTATACATTTTTCAAACAAACTTGAACCAAAATGTTTAAATTAAAACAATTACAAGAAAATTCATCAATGCAATAAGTAGTTGTCTTTATGTACATACGCCATAATAATCTGAATATTTACTTTCTATAAAGTCTACTGCAAGTTTAATATATACGTTTACGGATGGTTATATTTATCTTCCAATATTTCGGTATACTTTTAATTCAATATAAGTGCCTTGTTTAACCTACATGGACAAAGTGAAACAGCCGATATTTTAAACAGTTTTAGAGTTAACTAAGAGTTTTGATTTCCTATATTAATAGAATCGTAAATCAAATTTGACTTGTTAAAAGCGATTTTATTTAGGATAAATTTTCTCGTGTATGCATGTATCTTAATTTACTAGTAGGTATAATTTTTATAACGCGATTATTTCTCATACAACTAGTAAAATTATGTTACTATGTATTCATGAAATAAACTTGATTAATATATAGAATTAGTTTACTCATTATATAATGAATAAATTAATTATTATTTAACATAAACTCGAGGATATTAGATAACTTTTGTTTATAACTAATATAATTATGAATTTAAATGAAAATATATTTTAATAAATATATATTTAATTTGAATTTTTCGTAATTATTGTCTAATTTTTTCTAGTAGTTACGATAAACAGTTTATTACAAAATATTTTCACAATACTTAAAATTTTTAAAAATAGAACTTCATTAAAAATAAATTAGAAATTTTATTCAACAAACTATCAACAAGCATGAACATGTGATGTCCTTCAGTTTATACTTCCAGTCCTGAGAAATTTTCCCTAGATATTTCTATTTCTGTGCAGTTAAATAAACTCAGTTTTCCTTAGTTTCCATAAATACCGAGAAATCTATATTTTCGGATATATCATTATTTGATGGTTGTAGGCAAATACATATATACTCTGTTTTACAACATTGAATATATAAAAGATTCCATTTGTCTGATTAATGTTCTATTTGGACATCATTTTTACTTGGCCGACAGAATTTCCATTTTTTGTTACTTGTATATATATGGAAAGTGATTTATTACAAATAAAGAAATTTCCGAAAAGAAACAAAATAGACAGGACTTTTTTCTGTTTTTGTATCATAATTGAGTGTTTTATATAAATTATTTTTTTTAAACCAGTTACATACTTTGTTTGACAGATGACATATTTTAGGATAGAAATAACGTTTTTGTTAGATTTAATATGATTTTGATGTTATATAGAAAAAATAGAAAGTTATTTATTTATTTTTCAGGTTGTATTTAACGTTTCAGACAATAAATATTGTAAAAATTGAGTCAAAAATTGCTTTTATTAATTTTATAGCGTTCACGGAATTTATCCGAAATATATATATATTGAAGTTTTAATTATCTGACTTTTATTTTTCTCCTTTAATAATTATTGTATTATTTATCATTATAAAGGTTTTTGTTTCTATAAAATTTGTAATATTGAAAATATGCATTGAAGAAATTTTTGATACACATCACCTTTGCGTGTTCAATTTTAGGATATTTAAACATTATTAACCCTTACATTATTTTTTCATTAATTATATGTACACATATAACGCGATTATTTTTAATTATTAATTATTTTAATTATTATTTAAATTTTTTATAAAATTAATGAATTTAAATTAAAATTTTTTTTTTCTATTAACGATTTTGTTACGGATAATAGTTTTCTTATTTGTGAAATATTGCTATAGTACATTTCACGTTCTGGAAATTTGTCATTGTCTAGAAAATGCAATTATACAATACAATATTGCAAAATTTAATTCCAAAGAGTATATTCCCAAATATGTATCGTAAGAATGTCTGTTGAAATAAGGTAAAATAAGTTGCCTGAATAGTATATTTGAAATATTATTATTTTAAATTTAACATTATAGTTATAGACTTGATTATAATTCTAGAAATAAGAACAAAAAGTCTAATTCTTAATTATTAGTTATACGATCAAATATGTTCAATGAGCAAATTTTTTCAAAAGTTGTGTTGTTTTGAACATTTTCAAATTATACTATTTCCTTCCTATAGTAACAAAAATTTCTTTATGCACTTGAATTCCTTTTACTTTAAATAATATTGTATATTTTTGATCTACAAAGAACAAATTGGAAACCTGGTACAGCAGTAATTGAAGGTAGTAGGTAGTATCGATGGACAATACAAAAACAAAATGAGAAACAAGTTTCCTTATAATGAGAACAGCTGAAAGATTAAAGTGGAAGAAATAAAGTTAGATAATTATTAGTTAATAACAGTAGTATATTTCGGAAAGAATGAATTTTGTCTTTAACACACCACATCTCTATCCCCTGAACAATATAGGTTACATAAACAGCTTCTTCAATCCGGTTATATACGCCAAATTTAATCGGGAATTTCGGGTACCCATGCTGGAGATCCTTCGTTGCCGGTGTCACACAATTAATCTTCGACTACGCAACGACACCTTTGCCGAACAGTATGGTCTCACTTCTACCGCGGCAGCCACTCGTCGACATTCGGCCCTAGAATACGCCTCCCCAACGCATGCACCGAGGACGGGACCCCGACCCTCACAGCTCTATCTCAGTGGAAGTTCCACAAACTTGTAGAATCCACTGAATAGTCCCCTTTTCAACCTGTTTGATCCTCATAAAAAATTGTGCTCATTCCAAAAAATGGCAAACTCAAATTGCAAAAACAGAATTGAAAAAATTACAAGGTATATTAATTTTTCGTAATGTTCAATTTGCCACTGCAATATCTCGCGTGATATTTTATTTTTTATTAATAATCAAAAGAGAAACTATTGATTTTATCTTTGAAAGCGAGACACTTTTCAAGTTGTGTGTATATTATATGTATTGTCTAACTCTACAAGGCGAAACATATATTTTCGTTTTATCATTGATTGTATATTTCTTTAATAATTCATCAACTGTATTTATTTTTTAAAAATTGCATATTGAAAAAGTTATATATCCTATCGTATAACTTTTATTTAATTAGTTTTTTTATTCTTAGCTGTAATTAATCAATACATACTTGAAACAAATGTGTAAAAAAGACAGCGTTTAAATAGAAAGAAGATTTTTCGTGAAAAATCCATAAAACAAAATTCCACTACAACTTGTTCAATATATCAATTTCAATCAGTGAACGAAAGATATAATCGAAATATCATAATGTACTTATAAAATAACAATCTGATGTAGTTATTATTATTTATTACAGATGTTTCAATGAAATTGTTTTCCATTGTTTTCCATTCATCCAAACAATAATTTGTGTACATATTTTTAAAATTATCGATTGTATATGTTATGTAACGACAAGTGTAGAAAGCATGAACCGAAAACTCTAAATTATTTTTATTCTTGCGCAAATTTTGTGTCGTACTTGTTCATTGTGTATACAATTCATAGAATTATTCAAAGTTCCAAAAAAAGTTGATTGTTTTAAGAATATTTTTGATAATTCTTATTTTCTTCAAAGTATCAAAAGTGAGAGAATATTGATTTGCCCCTGCACATGGGAAAATGTAAATCAATTATATATTTATTGAATAACTACATGTTACATTTTCATTGTAATTAGCATACTTCAAACTTTATACCACAAAATAATAATTTATTAATGTTTACAATATGGAATACTTGTCCCATTGCTTTATTACAATAACTTAAGAAGTTGTTAATACATTCGGCAATGTAGTGTATTGTACATTTTTTGTGACTATAGTAATTGATTAATTATATTTTGTTCTCGAAATTGACCTACTTTTTTCTCTTTTTTGATAAATATATGAAAGTAAAAAAATATATTTAAACATCTATCGGAAATGTTTAATATTAATAATTATTAAAATACATTAAAGATTCCAAATTATAACATTTCATTAAATATTAATTTAAATAATAATTTTATTAACACTTCTAAAAAATGCGTATTATTAAGATATATATAATATTATGGTTTAATAAAATATTCATTTTAAAATATACGTTTTAAATTCATGTAAGTGAAAAAATTGATGACATCACCACTAAATTAAATTATGACGTTTAAATTAAAAATTTATTTCTAAATATTTTTACAACTTTACAATTTTTTCACAAATGAGCGTAAAGAATGAACATGAATGAAGCAGTCAATTTTAATTGTGTTAATTACAAAATGAGATTTTCTATACATATATGAAAGTTTAGATTCAATTTTTCTAATTCACAGTAAAATATTACAAGAATATATTCAGAATTTGTTCCACATTTAGTTTCTGTGATATGATATGTGCTTGTAGCGAATTAAAACATTTCCTTTAACTAAGTTGGAGTAGTATTTAACAGCTAACTAATGCATCGAGTAAACGCTTTATTTTTTAAATGTCAGGGTAATTGACATGTAACTTAAGGTGTATCTTTTTTTAAAAAATGATTTAAAATGCGTGCGAATAATTCGAATATACAAATATATCAATATTATCACAATAGCAAAGACTCGACGGACTGGAGATCGAGCATTCGAGGTTCCCGCACCAACGCTTTGGAATCGTCTACCCTCAGAGCTGCGCACTTTTAATGATGTGACATTTTTCAAATTTAAACTGAAAACTTTCCTTTTAAATAATTAGCCGTATCTTTGATGCACTTTGTAATTACATGTGATTGTTAAGCGCCTCAGACATCATTCATTTGATCTATATAATAATAATATTGAATGTTCATGAGTCAGACTAATCGAACACACTACATTATGAAAAACAATATGAATTTTACTTATACCTATTTAGATATTACATTTTTTTAAAGCATAAATATAACAAATGATTGTATTCTTATAGTTATATGAAATCAATATAAATATACATTACCGATAAACTTTTTCTTAATGTGCTTTGTTACAATCGTTTTTAACTTTAGGACAATGTTTACTGTTTATTTTATACTGTATAAAGAAATCAATTTTGAATAAATGTTAACGAATATTCAAAAAAGAGATAGAAAAAGATTATCCCTGTTTCATATAAAAGGAGTGCACTTTTGCTTTTAGCCTTGAGCTAACTATGTTGCTCAATTGCTAATTTTTCATTAAAGTTTGATGTTGTTATGCCAATTTAGAGTATACCTATATTTCTAGTTGTAATTCTTGCAAGACTGGCAATTTTTGTCAAGAAAAGTATGAAGAATAAAAAGAAACAAAGATAAGTTGTACAGTTTTGAACATGAACGATGCAACAAGTTTTCTGCATAGGTAACTTGCAGAATGTAATAAATTTATATTTTCCAATTAAAATCACTTCCTGGTTGCAATTGAATCGATTTATTTAACGTTACGTTTATAATTTTGTACAAATATTTCACTTTTTTAAATTTTTTTATTTCATTTATTTTGTAGATATAGTTAGCATTTTTTGTGATACTTATTTTTTCATTTAAGTTGTCATTTAAGTAGAATAAGTTGTCCATTGCGTTAAATAAGTAGACCTCTTATGTAATACACACACATACATGATTTATCATCTTGCAACAACAACAATCGTCTTTTAACTTGTGCCATCGTCTGAAGTTGATGTTTATTCGAATTTCCTTTCTAATGCAGAACAGATACTTGAATGTGTTTGTCTCATGTACATCAATAATGAGAAAATCCTTTTAAAGAAGGCGTTTACAAATGTCCTGTTTGAATTCAGGTTATATGTATTTCTTTTACGAATTTTAACAATTAATTACAGGCATTTTTAATAAAGTTAAAAAACATTTAACTGAAATATATATAACACCCACGATATAATTCAAACATAAAAATTGTTTCAAAATTTAAATAAGTTAACAGGTTTACTCGATTAAAACTGTGCTTCATACTATACCGATCAAATATAAAAATCAGTTCTTCAAACTTTTCAATAAGTTAAATGTGAAATTTGAAATTTTGGAATATAAAATTTTTTCCTTGAGATTGTTAACTTAAATTTTTATTTCATAAAAGATGAAAAAGAATATAAAAAATAGATTCCTTTCATTTTATTTACTTTCCCACTATTTATTTACTGACAAACTGAAGGCTATTTTCAAACAATTTTTTCTATGAGTAGGTTGAAAGAGATATCCCCTAAACGATTTTTTATAAAGTGAACCACTATATATGGAGATGCCTTAGATTGGTAGAATGATGCTATACCTATAACTCTATATAGCTACTGTTGAAATAATTCGTTACTGGAAAATTATCAAACATGTGCAGAGAAATTTCTTTTTAAAAATTTAGAAAGTAATTTTTACAAAATGAATACTTATGAAAACTTTGTTCCTAGGTCATGTCTCGCCCAATGATGTTTCGAAAAACGATTTTAAATTGTTAAATGAAGTTAGAATTAGGAAAGTAGGATACGTATTGAAGTATTAGAATAATATGCATAAAATAAATAATTTGTTCGTATAAGAAAATTTTAAAAACAAAATAAATTATTATAGTTTATGCAAAAGTATTTGCTACAATGCAGGATTGCGGATTACCCCATATAAACTACATTTTATGAGTTGTGAAAAATTTGGGAAATGAAAATGTTCTTGAAATATTTCTGATTTCCGAGAGTTTTACTGTACAAATAATAAACATAAATATTTTTTTTTTAAATTTAATGAAAATGAATTAATTTTGATAATTCAGAAAATGAAAAGAAGAAAAATTTCTGTTAACCGAAATCAACTTGATTGGCTTAACCCCGTGTGTGCCTAAATCTTATCTTTAAGAAACGGAAAATTCACCGATATTTCGTAATTAGAGAGTAGAATAGATAGAGTATAGAAATAAATTTTAGAATTATACTAAAAATTCAAATAAAAGAGTTTTATAGTATTATAAAGAAACAATTAAATATGAATTCAATAGAAAAACACGGAGGGAATTAGTGAAGGGGTAATTTTATAGTTTGATACAATATTTGAAATAAATTTAGGGCATTAAAAGAGTCAATAGGATCACAAAAACAGGTTTGGTCTATTAATTTCACTAATAAAAAACCATTATCGAACATATTATTTTCAATAATACATTTCTTTGAAACACGATTCATTCCTTCAAATACAAAGTGCAACTCTTCGCTTGAACAAACTGCCCCACGAACTCTTCCAATCCAATTGAAAGAATTGTTATTCTATCATTGTATAGATAAAATGTATTAAATATAACAAGGCCAATCAATAAATAATAAATTTATTGATTGCCTATTGTGTTTTTAATGCAAGTATACGTATATTATCTAAATTATGAGTCCATATTAAATGAAATCTTACTCTATGAAACATCAATCCACTTGCATCAAACATAATCTAGCATTCTTTCATACTTTCATGAATTGGCTCGATCCTGTGTAATATGGCGGAGTGTGTCAGAGAAAATTCAGTAAAATTCAGTAAAAGAAAATTTTAAAAACTCTCTTGTTAAAATTAGCCGCTAAAACTACGATTGAATAGAAAATGAGAAAATAAAAATAGAAAATAGAAAATAAGTACGTAATAAATTCAAACGCACCAATATTTTCAAATTTAATTATTTTGATTGATCTGAACTTCACGACTAATAATAACGACCATTAAGAGCTTAAATATCAAACAAAAAGAAATGTAAGACTCATGATCAATTCAATGTTAATTGAAAAAAATCAAACCAAATATAATATAATATAAGGACGCCCTTCTAATTGTCATTATATTGTCATATTCATTCTATAAAACCAAATTGTTAATTAATTGTAATTAAAAAATCTAACTTATTCAAGCATGCTAAGCATATAAGGATGCTTACGTTATGCATACGATGGTACAGGAGTTAATTATGAGAATAACAAAGAAATATCGTAAGGATGCAAGGAAGTGTTAACACGCAGGTACACACTCTAAAAATGCTACTAAAAATATATATTTAATAAGTAACAGTGCCGAGAAAACTAACTGAAAAACGGTACCGAGAAAATGAAACTGGCTAATCAATCAAAGACTCGGGTGTTATCAGTCTGCAACGTGTCAGTGTAGCTCGATTGTCATATTTCCCAGAGAACCGCACTTAATTCTTCCTGGTGCTCTTCGGTATTCACCGAAATTACATTTAACAAACCGGAAATCTGTCCAATCTAAGATGGAGCCAGAAATCATCAAGGATTCATAAAGAAATAAATCATTTATCTTTATTCACGATGTTAGCGCAGGGTTCTACGATGTTGGCCAGACCGAATCCTTGAACAAGTATAGGTGGATATTAAAATATGGAAGATGATGCTTACCAACTGAATGAGATGTATTGGGGCGAACACCAAAACGAAAATCCACTGTTACCGAAAGTATAACCGCTGTAATAAGCAACAATAAATCTTAAACCGCCAAACTTTGTTTACAGAAGCGCTGTTGCATTTACAGTAAATTTTCTTACAATGTGGATTTATTAAGTTTTTTGCTTTCTCTCTTTTTCTGCTTTTTTATAATTAAAGTTTTCTGAAATTTTAAAGTTATATAAAAATTTCTTTCGTCACACGATTTTCTGATCGATGAAATCATTTTAGTAGAAGATTTTTTAGTTACTTGGCCGACCGATCGGTGGATCCAATGTCGTCCTTAATTATCACATATAATAAGGACTGGCATATCCGTGTTGAAGTTATTTGCAGTATAGCTACTTCTTACTATTCAAATATGGATTCATTTTCTCTTTGAGAATTTTATTTTTTACTATAGAGTATTAAAATATATTAGTAATAAGTTAAAATTCGCATCTAGGGTTTTAAAAAATATATACGTGACCATTTCAAGTATTTCAACATCTTAGTTATATGCGTATTATTTATTAGTATTTCTGACTTTTATGTTATTAAAATTCTAAAACGACATTTTAATTTGAAATGTTATTTTAATGTTATTTTAATGCATTCATATACATATAAATTTGTTTGTTTTAATTTGTAATTTATTCTAAATAGTCTGTATTTCAATTTAAATTGAAATGTTCAATTAAATGTGAGATAAATTAATTATATTCGTTGAATAATGACACCAGAAACAAATAAATGTAGACGGAAGTAGAGAATTTTAAATCACATATAAACATTATAAATATTTTCTTTTCTTTAATAATTCGACTGTAAAATAATAATTGAAATAATTCAGCTATTCAATGTTTCTTTAGATTTGTGAATTTAACATGTATGCTTTAATGTATAGTCAAGTCAAATAGTATAATGTCTAATACCTAATACTGCGTCGTCATATCTTCCTGTTGAATTATAGAAAGCTACCAACTAACACATAACAAATATTCATATGAGACAAATATTTTTAAATTCTTTTTATTTATGTATTTGAATCTTGATACTTTTTCGATTAATAATTACTTTACTTTATTCGGTTAGCGTAAATAATCATTATCAATAATTGGTATCAAGTTTTCTGATGTTGTTTACTTTCAAGTCTGCTTTAGATGTTTAATTTTGGTGTCGCTCATATTCTCTTTAATATGAGCGACGCAGGACTTCGTCGAATATTCAGTCTGACCTACTTATGAATTCACGAATTGACATGACCTACTTTTGATGTATCAAGGTACTTATACTTTTCATTTCATTTAGTGGGTAATTAAATTGACATCCAAAAATGCATAGTGGACTGGAAAAGAAGTATTTTGTCTGTATGATGAATTGCTTAACGAAAATACATACCATATTATCAATTTTAAAATTTTGTCAACTAAATATTTTACGACATAACTAATGTGTTTTGTATAGTGAATTCTTTGAATACATCACAATCAACTGAGTACCTACTTGCAAACTATTTCTAATATAAGAATATTTCACCATTATTTCAACACGACAATATGACCATATTGTCGTGTTGATTAATCCCATGCTCAAAGCATTTGTTGATTATGTCTGTGAGGAAGTAAACCAACATACTTTCGTATACCTACTCGTGTTCTTTGTGAAAAAAAGAAATAATTATAATTGAACAAAAACATTATTTTGAATTATTCATAACGGGAGAAAGAAAATATATATTCTTTAATTAATTAAATGATACCAGACAAAAACAAGTTAGAATTATTTTTCAAACTGTTTGTCGCACCTTACAAAGAAAGTTCTGTTTTAATGTGAATACTTTTAACAATGATTTTATATTGCAGGGAAATAATTTTGCTTAATGTAACATATTTTTTAATATATATATATATATTCAAGTTTTAGAGAACCTATTAATTAGCATAATAAAACTAAATACAAATAGAATTATTGACATTTACATTATCCAAAATATTTAATTATATTTTTTTATAATGCCATAAGTACATTTTGTGTTAATTTCGTTAATATTTGTCTACTAATATTTTTTTAGTTCAAATGTTGTTTTTATCATTTTGGAATTGAATTATTTAAATTCTCTACTGTTTCACTTTTAATAAAAAAATTGTATTGAAGTTGCATTTTTATAAACATGAACGTTACAATACGTTAATTAATTTTTAAAGTATATGTTAATTAAGTAACACAATATTAAATTAAATTTTTTAGTATTTTAATAAAATTCATATTGAATTATTGTTAAAAAAATTTTTATATGAATGAAAACTTTTAAATGAAATAATCACCCATAATTAAATTGACTCTTGATTTTTGGCTCACTTTTAATAAATGAAAACGGTGAGTTGTAATCAAGTGTAATTATAACATTTTTATAGACTACTTGTTAAAAACTTGAAATAATTGTTATATATTATTTTTTGAATCGTCATTTCCCGTGTGATGCATCTAAATTAATAATAATTGCTCTGCGCCCAAAGCATAAATTATTCAGCATTCAAAGAACTTTATACTTATTATGTGAATGCCTGGATCTAATTATAATCGAGGTGATCTCGAAAACTCTTAAATATTTTTCAATTACAGTTTGAAAATCGTCAGTTCTTTTTTATAAAGTTTTTTTTACATTTCAAATAAAAACCTTATTTTTTAATCTAATAGAAACCTTAATCTTTCATTTAATCAAACCTTCAAAATTGTATTTAATATCATCATATAGTGTACTTGTAGTATGTTTTAATACTTTATTTAAAAATTTGGATTTATGCGAACTGATTTTACAATGTGCCACAATTTATAGAACTGAGAAATGCATCCTCTATTTAGAATATTATAGGCTAATCAGTAATTCAATCAGTTTAGAAATTAAAAATTAACTCATACAATTTGTATTTACATTGAATGTTAAACTAATTACATTCATAATACTCGAGTAAAAACCATCTATAATATTTATTGTTTTCGAAGATGGATCTTCCATTTTTAACTCCTTTTGCACCACAATAGATTTAAATTTGTTTACATCCATCCAAAACTTAGAGTGATCAAGAGAAAATTGACCTTCTACATGCGGTCAAAACCGTGAATCTTGTTAACTAAAGAGTTCATATTTTGCCTTTTGTTTTGATAAACTATTAAGATATGTCTTAAGTTTTAATTTAATATACTTAAGTTGTCTGACAGTTTACAGTACATTTTAATTACTTATCTTAATGTCTGTATACTAAATAAAAATGTTAAAATAATATGATTTTAGATCATTCAAGCAATATTTTAATATCTAAAGAGACTTGTGATGAATTTTCTAAACATTATTCTTAATTATAAAATACAGAATTCTTTATTTTAATAAAATATATTAAAACTTATTATTTGGTTAAAAATGTATAAATTTTTGTTGTCAATACACAATAACATATACACTATAAACCTACTGAGTATAGCAATAGCCTTAATTGTACTCTCAAATCGCAGGCAATTTGTCTTTGAGATAATGAACCATGTCTGCCTTCAAGTAAGATGAAATACATCAGTGTGCTCGATATCCATATACATCCATACGCACCTATTTCTCCTCTTTCTGGTTTTATAACAACTATATTTGCCAAAATCTAATTAGTGTCTTGACTACTTGTAAGAGGAATATTTCTAAATGTCAGATCGTTTTTTTACTCCTTGTAAAACAACATTTTTTCATTTCCTTAAGATATTAATTGACGTGAAAAGTAAATATTAAACAATTTAATGTTAAATGCTCTCAGGATTAACTGCTCATAGTTCACATAAATAAAACATAATATAAATCTTTACACAAAAATGAGTGTACATTTCGACTAATTAAATTTCTTTGAAAGTGCATTACGAAATGATAAGAATTTTTAAAAGAATATATTGCCATGGTCTGCTGTAAAGTTTTGGATTCATGATACAAATTACAATGCAAATATTTACTAGTATCGCTCAATTACAGTAAGTAAACTTTTTTGTATTTTATAATACTATAAAAAAGTGACAAAAAGTTAATTAGCTCAAACCTTTGAATAATTAAAATTAATTTTTAGCTCGATTTCATTTTTGAATGATTTGTGTTTAATTAAAACTGGATATTAAATTTTTTAGTTTCAATGTTTTCATCATTACAATATAACCATTATTTATTGTTTAACTCAGTCAGCATAATGTCCAATACAAAATGCAAATGAATCGCCTAATGTAGTTCTGAAAGAATTAGCACTGAATGGGAAATAAACTTTCAGTTTAGATTTTAACAATTTAAACATTAAAACCAATTCTTGTATTTTTAGATGAAATGAAATAATAAAAATAAAAATCTGTCCTTCTTTTTTCGTCTAGCACAAAGTTTATCTTTTGAAGTTACATTTCATGAAAATCTAAATGTGCAGTTTGCAGAATGCTGAAGGTCTTTTCCTTTCCTTGAACCTGTTAGCTCTTAAACACAAATTCTTTAAAAATGAAATTGAGCTAAAATTCATTTTTAATTCATTTCGACTTTTTTTTATTTTTGGATTTAAAAAATATTACATATTTTCGTATAAAGTTTTATGTCAACCATAAATTTTTAATATCGACACAAAACACATACCTATATATATTATCATTTAAATTATAACATTTAATTTGAAAAAACATATCTAATTGTGATTATTAACTTCATGACGTATTATTAATTACACTCATTTGTATAAGATGTTTATAAGATGTCATAGAGATATTAGCTAATATTTATTATAAAAATATGAATATATCAATTATATTTTATATTTATTATCAATTCATCTTAATGCATATTAATTCATCTTAATCTAGAACACATAAATTTCTTAAAGACTTCAAAACCTTAAAAAGGTTGTATATATAAAATTTATACTTCATAGATATTTTCAGAGAATTTATTATATAAAAATATCAACCGTAGGTTCTAAGTACTACGCGCATGTATACGCACATGACTACGCACATAACCAATATGTGTTAAAAAATGATCCTCATCTATCAATGCTTTTAATTGGTGATGAAGAAAGAAATATTTTTTACAAAATATCACAATTGAAAGGACTGTATATTTTTAATTATTTGTACACATTATTTTTAATTATTATACTCAATATTAATTCCATTGTTAATATTTTATCAGTCTATTAATTTCAAATTTTCAAAAATCGCGCGCAAATAAAACGATTCCAAAAATTTGAGATAATTTTTTAGCATGAAGAATCGTGATAAATTAAACAATTTAAATTTTCAACATGCAATTTGTCAATTTCAACATATGATATTTTTTAAGACTAGAAAATATATTTTTATAAAATTAAGATAAAATTCAATAACAAACATCCAACAATATAATGTGGATAATTTGATTTAATGATTTTTATGTAAGAGAATTATTGCGTTTAAATAAAACTATTACAAAATCATTTAATCTTTTTAATTAGTTCGGATTATTGATCCAAAAGAAAATAGATTAATAATATTGATTTGTTTATGGAGTTGTCCAAGTTTAATGAATGCGTTTTTAACGAACCGAAAAAAATACAATTCTTTCAAAATTAAAAGATCTGTTATGTATTTTGTTTTGCCAAACTTTCCAAATCCTAAAAAGATCTGAAAAAATGTAATAATTAAGCTGGTTGTAATTAAAATAAAAATTTAAATATTAAAATACATTTGTTGTCAACATTATAATTTGTAATTAACTCTCTTATACTATTGTTATTCCTAGATTCGAAAGCCAAATTCTCTTCAAGCCATTTTAAATAAAAATTTTGACCATCAAATATCTTTCATGAGTACCTAATAATTAAAAATTGTTATTTATTATTATTTATATTGAAATATTTGCAGGAAAAAAGATTTTTTTTCTTTACGTTTATATGTTTTTAACTTAAAATGTAGGATACTTTGTTTTTCTTAATTCGTTTAATTAAATATCTTGGACATAAAAAGGTTGAAAATGTAATCTTTTAATTTAGTAGATTAATAACTATTTTCAGTTGTAATTAACCGAATTTTGTTTGGCTTTCTAATACTCTGCCTTAAAAATAATCTTAAAAGCAAATTATTATAATTTGCATTTATGCTTAGATGCTGGAATAATTTTGTTTATTATAAGTTTGTAAGGTTGTATAATTGAATGTCTGAAATGCATTTTAATATTATAAATATTTATATATTGTAATATTTTCTATTTAATATGTTCTTTTTAAAAATGGATCCATTCTGAACTACTTCGATATATATGTTATACATTCACCGACTTTAGAATAAACAACACGGGTCTAATTTCAATCTGTTCAATAATCTCCGGTTGCTTATTTGAGAAATTATTTTACTGATTAAAATTTATTTTTTTAATAAAATAAAATTGTCAATTATTCAAAGATTACAAATTTAACAATATTTAACTTGGAAATTTGGATTTCATAATACCGTCAATAAAAACGTTTACCCGTCATAATGTTCAGTAATAAACGCACATTTTATTTGTTATAAAAGACTACAGATTAAATAAATATTTAGAATTAAATAATCATCAAAGTACACGTAATATATAAAGCTATTTATTGAAATAGTACATTCTCATATATATCCACTTTTCCTTATTTAGTAGAAATAATCGAACGCAATCACAGAGTCATTAACAATTCATTTAACTGTCGGTCAACGAACTCTTCAAGAGTATCAAAGCTGTAAATAATATATTGCGAATTTATTTTTGTTTATTCGCTTTGGTATGTTTTACACCGAATGACATAGCTTGTCTAATGTGTAGATATTTATCTCAACTGTTAACTTTAACTTCACTGCAACAAGGAATACAATTCTTCTTCAAATAAATTATGTCTGACTACACTTTTACTTTGTATATATTTTGGGAGACTTTCGGATATAATATCTGTATGAATTGTTCAATTGATTTCAATTTTCTTTTAGATAATACAAAGTACAGCAAGGAAAATTTTCTTCATCCGACTAACTTCGACAGTTTCCGTTAAATGAGTTATGGCATATGGGACAGATTTTTCTTTTAAAATCTATAAAAAGCGAATTACCAAACATGCAAACCATCGTTTTGGTGTTTACGCGATGCAATAATTATATGAGTAGGATTTTTATTAAATATGTTATTGATATAGAAAATAAATTAAAATATAGCATAATATATATTTAAAAATGATTTACTGGGTGTCATGGGAACTTTATTAGTTATAGTACCTTTTATAAAATTAGATAAAAATTGCATGACAACATAAAAAAAATAGATAAAAATGTTTTAAGAAACTTTTTAACTAGTTTAAAGAATCTTTCATGAACACTTTTACTAAAATGTAATTCTTATGTATTTATCATCCAATACTACTTTATACAGATAACTTAAGTAGTATAGAAAACTATTGACAAGATTTTTCAATTTGTAATGAATTTCCGGCATTTATTGAAAATAAATTGTTCTTATTAAGTCAATTACAAAATTAGATTTATTACAAATAAAGCATTTTTTAACTGTATTTTTATATTTTTAACTGACTTAAATAAATATACCTACAATTTAGATATTTATCGTATTCTATGAATAGTCACCTTAATTGTTGCCGTACTATAAATACATTATCTGTAACTAAATATTTATTAATTAAAATCATTTATTTATTTATATTAACACCTTAATAGAGTATCCTTTTTGCCATGGGGGGTGTGTCTTTGGATGGGAATGACCCCCTTTGTAATGGCTGAGTGTTATCAAGTGGCTCAGTTATAATTGAGCGAAAATTTCAATAATTATTATTTAATAATTGTGTTTGACTAGCGAATATAATTTTAAATATTAGTAACACATATATTGTTGTGTTATTTCATTTAAATATTGGAAGCTACAATTACATGTTCAGTAGATACTTCCTTCTTTTTATCTTGTACCTTACATCGTAAAAACAAAAACAATGTTACTTTTAATGATAAGATAAGAATCTTTGAAGAAATAAGTGTATATAATTGCTAAAATTCAATTTATTCACGATCTATTGTCCTGGGAACGCCCATGACGTCTACTGCTTTTTATAGCGAAGTTTCGATTTTATATTTGGATCTATGTTAAGAACAAAATAACTAAATAAAGTTTGTATAACCAAATTTCATTGATTTGGAACCTACATCCCTATTTACACGATTTACGAGTCATTAATATTTATTCCTGTGCTTCCTACATTGTCAGAGTGATAATTTGACGATATGAGACCAACCAAAACTGCAGATATTTAAAAGAAGAATATCTTGAAGGGCAAAATGTTTTGAATAAGCTAGACTGGGGAATAAATTATAATAGCCGCTTCCGTAACCTGATTTATGAAGTCAACGTCTAGAAAATATGTACCCAAGTTTTATAATTGTTTGAACTTAGCTAAAAGTTGGCAATATAAATATAATTGTAAATAGAATCCCATTTTTTCATAAGTTTAAATTCAATATACTAACTTAGAAGAAAATTTGAATGATTAATTCAGAAATTTTTCATGAAAATTATAAATTATAGAGAATGAATGAAAATAATGTATAATTATTTCTGTAAAACCGAATATAATAACTAACAATTTGATCAGAGAAATACAAAATCTCCAAATATATGAAGCGGCTTGAAACGTATAATAGCATGTAAGATATCGTAGAAATGCAAAAAATAATCTAAATAAAAATGTATTCATTAATAATTTAAATGTATGCTGGAGTTGTGGTTCCTGTTAAACAAATTCGGTCATACAGGCATTGTAAGATATATAATTGTAGACATCCCATTTCATAGTAAAATCAAAACTGAATTATCTAAAACCATAATATCAATGTCGTGATCGAATGACATAATTTTCAAAAAACTACATTTAAGGAGGAAGTAAAGTTAGAACAAAAACATAATAAAACTAAAATGCATTCTGTGCGAATAATCATAGAATGATACAGCAATAAAATAGAAAAATTATTTTTTTACTTGGTGGATAATATTCCAGGATTCAAAACATTTTATCCTATAACTGAAATACAGGGTGGCGCACGAAGATATACCAAGAAACAAATTTTAAAATTTTTTTCAACAATAATACATAATTTCGTATTTCATTAGAATAAATTTATTAATAACATATTATGTAAAACAATAGAATAAGGATGTATAACAGCCGCCTTTGTTCAATATTCGGCGTGACCTCCACGAAGATCAAAGCAAGCATTCAAATAAGTTTTTGTTCTTCTCCAAGTTTCTGACTACATTGAGAAGAACATTTTGAATGTTACCATGTCATGCTGATCTTTGATTGAATGAAGATTAGATTCGACTCTGTCCTTAATAACTGCACTCATATTCTGACACGGATTCAAGTCTGGAGAATTACCTGGCCATAGGCTGCTTTCAAAGAAGTTGATGCTGTTATCCTTTACAAGTTTTTGTGTTACCAGAGCTTCTGCAGCCTCAACTACACAAATCCAAAGACGGTTTTTACGTTGTTGAAGTGTTCTGTGGGGCTTCTTGATCACATGAAATGGTTTCATTTTATAGTTGAATGCATGTAGCGTTGAACTGTTCTGAAAAAAAGACATGTACCACCTGTCGCAAATTGTTGTGTCAATGAAATATGGAAATGAAATCTTACATTTTTATAGAATTTGAAGTTTTACGGGTATTTTTACCCAGTAATGGGTAACCTCCAATGTAACTCATTTGAATTCGAGTTGTTTGTGTTTACTGCATAAAACGTGATCTTTATAATTAAAATTACTTCTATTTATGTCATTTAAAGGTAAAATACTATAAAAGATAGGTAAATAGAAACGGATCCTAAAAAAAGGCTCTTTATATTTAACAGTTACCTCTAAAAACTGAAATAGAATTAAAAATTAAGTTTTGGCTGTAAGCATTTATAGGAGCAAAACAAACAACAACAAAATTTGAAAAGCAACAACTCTGTTTTATTGCAGTAAATTGTAAACAGAGATGGAATTATTTTCCCTTATTCTAATTCACTTTTTTAGGACGTATTTCTCTGACAGACTTCTCCTATTATGTCATTCTGAAGAGATAGTATTTATTGTCCGAGTAAACTTTGGTGTTTATTTAAAGACTCGCTTCTTAGAATCACACTTTTACTTTCTTTTTTTCAGCCTAGCTAACAATCGAGGATCTTTAAGTTGTTATATAAAAATATTGTATATTGAAAGTATTAAAATGATTGATTGAAGAACTAGTGTATTTCCTATAATCAACATTTTATGAAGAATATTTTAGATAAAAATAAATCATTTTCATAAAATAAAAGATTATTCAAGGAACATCATAATACTCACAAAATACGCAAGGAATCATTAGATGGATATGGATGATTTTAAAATAGAATATAGATGGTTTTGCACTCATATGATATTTGATCCCAGTACAGGGATTCTATTTCAAAATAAAATATTTCTTTAATAATATAATTCATTTTATTATATTGTACATATATATATATTCATATTATTTTTATATTACATTAAGGATATCGCTTAGCAAATGAATAAATTTTATTTATTTGCATTTTTGTATTTTAAGAATAAATTGCATATTTGTCCTTGAATAATTTTAATTATTACAAACTCAATTTTATTTATTTTCCTTTGAAAGAGTTTAAACTGAAATCCAATATAAAAATATAATAAATTATACGATGGATATACTCCTGATCACCTCAAAATTAAATTAATTCATAAGCACTATACTATATTGTCTATAATAACAGACTCGATTAAGAGTGATATGTGAAATCATTGTCCTACTATTCCATAAATTTACCTCCTTTACGCTTTGATTAACTAACCTCATCCCATAAATGATCTGACAAGCAAAACTTAACTTCCGGTTTTATACTGATGAATTAAAAATATTTTGAGAATATTTTATCAACCTCTTTTTTATACAATAAACGTTCAACATTCATAAAATGCTGAATATTTGGCAATATACATCCAATTTTATCGTTATTTTAAAAAAAAGAATTATATTAAAAATTAATAAACTAAGTTTTAAATAGTTCCTAACTTTCGCTACAATATTTTACATCAACCTACGATAGCAGATTGTACAAAAGATGTTATCTGAATCCTGAATAATGATCAAAAAGTAATCTACGGTGACTGGTAATAATTTTTTTTAAAAGAACAGATATTACACGCTGCAGTATATAGATATTATTATTTACAATTCCCTTTTCACCGTCCATGATTAAGTAATAGACAAGAATCGTATACACTTACAACCCATCTTGAATTACAATAATTTTCTCTGGTAACATTTCAAAAGAGAAATAAAATTATTCATTTGTTTTCTTTTATCTATATAATCGCTAATTAAAAGAAAATTTGTAAAGAAAATCAGATAATTTTATTTTATTTTGACGATATTATATTGAAGTCTTTTACATTTGCAACAACAAATAATAACGCATTCAATTTAAATGTTGAAATGATGTATGCAGTACATCTTAATTACGAATGACAGATCCTGAAAATGATGCGTACCTTCAATTGGGGGAACTCGGACACCCCACCATATTTCTCAAAAAACAACTACTTATTATAGAGTAATTGAGTTTATAAAGTTTATACAAATTATACAGTAATACATTTTTGACTGGTTCTTCAAAATTTTCGGAAAAAATGTCGAACAAAAGGAACAATTTTCTGTTCTACTGAGTCAGTTATGGATGAAGATAAGCAAACGAATTGCCATTAACTTAATGTCTGGATTCAAAGCTACT
>JAUZNC010032658.1:0-15835 GCA_034780395.1 Vannuccia rotundouncinata
TCGTCATACATGTTGGAACTTTCTTATCTATCATTTTCTTCAGAAGTCCTTCTTTCCACACTTTGTCGAAAGCCTTTATCAGGACCATCAGCGTTCTGATGGTCCTTGTTGTTGGGTCTGAAGAAGAATAATTATGAAAATTGTGAATTTTGAGAGTCTATAACTAAAGATCTATAAAAGATATCAAGATGAAATTTGGAATACTGATAGAGTTGTGACAGTGCTATCCAACGCATAAAATTATGTCAACACATTTTACAGTTTTTTTTATGACTAGGTCAAAAATGTCTAGTTGGTGCTTATCCTATAATACCTACAGTGCATAGGTTGCCCTCAAGTTCTTAAAAATTTACAGCAGTATGCACCAACATGGAATAAAAGTTAATCCAGGAATAAACACAAGTGTAACTTTTAGCTTGTTGCACCAATGTGGAATAAATTTAAGCCAAGGCTAAATTGGTCATGCACCAACCAGCGTTTACTTATTCTGGGAATAAATCAATGGTTATATACTGTAATTGTTATCCCTGGTGTAGTACTGGTTTAAGAGGTATATCAAAAAAGTAAAATACATTTTATTGCAAATTATTATGACAAATATTATCAAATTGGGTTAAATGTAATGTATATTAAAACAGATATATTTTATTAAAGATTAATTCTTCAAAAATTGTTACAAATGTCAATATAATATGATATATTTGCAAAATATAGCCTTGTTGAATTTTTGCTATAAAAAATAAATGTTTTCTAGAAAATTGATTTTATTGAACAGCCCAATAAATTTTATTTATTTTAGGCATGATAATATATTATTATAAAAATATGAATATATTTCCAAGTGTATAATTATAAAAACATACTTTATTAAACATAGATTATTAATGAAACATCAGTCAAATGTACGAACAATCACAAAAATACAAAAAATAAATTACAAAATGTTGGCTAGCTTAGACTGGTAAATTTGTTTCTTCAATTTAATATTAATCATCTTCTGGTCATGTTCAATCTTGGCCATTTCGAGTAAGGCCTAATGAAATGCACTCATTGACCAAGGTCGTACATACAGGCCAGGATGAATAGCAGGTCGAGTAATATTGGTTGGCCAAGTTAATGAAGAAAAACCATCAATGAATTGATCATCAGACATCACATTGAGTTCAGAAGTTGCTCCAATGTCACAAAGCATTCAGTAAGTGCCTGGTTCTGCAGATGACTGAAAAATGTCCCTTATTGTATCACTTCCATTTGAGTCTGACAAATGTGTCAATAGATAGACAAAACTGCTACCTGGTAAGGCATCCGAATCGAAGAAGGACACTAGACTTGGTTCCAATTGCTCTTTCGGTAAAATGTTCCAAAATCGATTGCTGTGTGGAGAAAGTGTAGAGCATCTGCCTCCATTTTTTCACCTTTCTCTTCATTCACAGTGTCCTTCTTCTTAGCTGATTTTTAACACCTTAAAATCACGATTTTGGCTGCCTTGAGCATTACACTCATTTAATATATGATTCCATGTATCTAGCTTTTTTCAGAAAAGATCCTTTATTTACCAGTTCGATAAAAAAATTAATTTCATTTGTAGAGAAGTTAGTGCTACTTTGTCAAGTCATTTTTACAGTGGGAAAAAGTACCAATTAAATTGGTAATCCCAAATTGAAATTTCAAATCCTATATTTAGCTTCTACCTTGCATAAATATTGATTACAGCATGTCTACAGTGTGCCCTTGACCAACTTACTTGCAGCTTCATTCATTTTCTCCAAAATAACAATGAAAAATTATGCATAGTTCATAGTAGATTTCTATTGGTCAGAGCTAACCCCGGAATAGTTAATCCAGGAATAAAAGTTGTTGGTGCAATACAACAGTTAATCCTGGTTTAGTTAAGCTAGGAAAAGCGCTATTCTAGGTTTAATTTATTCCCTGTAGGTTTAAATATTATTATTTTGGGAGGGGGGAAGTGGAGATGGGGGAATGGTGAGGTAATGATGACATTATATTTGAATGGCCCCATACTCATGTGGCTACACAGGCGCACACTTTTGGAATAACCCCCCCTCCCCTCCTAGGTGCATACATACTAAATGGATGGCCCTTTATTGGATATACCATTACTTAACTATCCAGTGTTATTACGATTTTTACTCTATCTTATTCTATTTATTCTCTGCAATAGTAGCAAAATACTGTTTTTTTTAGAAAATTTATATTTTTTCTTAATTATTTAATAACTTAAAAGCAGTTATTTAATGTGGGAATGTTTAAAATTGTCAAAATTAATTATATATGTTTTTACTATCATTATTAATCAAAAAAAAATAATTTCATAAGTCCATATTAAACAGATTGAATATTTAGCCTGGAGACATAGGAATATATTGAAAATTAAATAAGTTTATGCAATTAATTACTTATTTGTTTTAATATATACAGATTCAAGAAATAAATAAGAAAAATCATATTCCTAAAATTGATTCCTTCTCTGTCTTCAGACTTAATATTCATTCTGTATTTGTTTTATACACTAAACAGTGAATATAACTAAATACAAATCTTAATACTCTACTTTACACATTTTATTTCACAAACTCAGAGAATAGTCCTAAATTTACATTTAACAACAATTTATACAACCAGAAATAATTATTTTTATTTACTTTATTCAATATCTCAGACTATTTTCAGAACTGAAGTTGTTAATTATACGTGATGGGATTTAATGTTATATATTTTTGAATTTAACTTTCCTTTTATCAGAAATATGCTTTTTAATATATAAAGGGATTATTCTCATAAACGTTTGGTTATAAATATTTTAATAAAATTTCTTACTAATTTAAAATTTACTTCCAAGTTAAAATGATATGTAAATCTAAAATATATTGTCAATTATTTTTTTAGACATATTCATTCTGCTACCAATTGTAGACATCTGAAAAAGGTATTGGATACATTCTCATTATATCCAGGTTAAAATTAGTATCATTAAAATTTTCAGTGAAAAATAGTATCGAGATATTCAAGAATTTCAGTCATTCTGTATTTCATAAGATATGTTTCACTTTTGTTAAGAAAAATAATTAAGGCTACAATTTGAAGACATTTATGGTTAATTCTATATTGCTAATAAACTTACAGTGTGTAAAATGTTTTATATGTTATATGTTTTCCATACATATAATATATATTTATAATACTTTAGATAACATAACAACTAGTGAGTAAATAAAAATATAAAAACATTTGAAACATTCGAGTTAAGTCCTACTTTTAATAATATTGATAAAACCTTCTAATATGCCTTTGGAAATTGATTATTTAAAATGTTGGAAATATTCTTAAAAAAACCAAATCAAGATATACTATAACTAATCTATGTGTTTTTGATAGTTATGAACATAACAGTACAGAACTGAATTTTATTTAATCATAAAACTTTATTTCACAATTATTATTTACTACAAGAATAATATGTTTCATTTGCCAAAAGATAGGCAATTAATCATTTCATTAACCATTTTAGAATCTGGACTTCACAAGAATAACAAATGGACAAGAAGAAATTAGACCATTTCTACAAAGTTATTTACCAAACCGTCATAAAATATCAGGTACATAACTTATCGATTTTATATCAATATAACCTTAAATTTTATAAAAAATTTAAAATATTGCCTATGTTATATTTTATGTTTAAAAATTGTCCTTCTCTCAGAATGTAGTGACAGGTTTGATCCCAGCATCAGCTCAAAACCATCATGCGTGGGTCCGGGATAATGTTTATGCTGTCCTGTCAGTGTGGGGTCTTGCTTTGGCGTACAGAAAGGTTCCTGACGTAGATGTGGATAGATCAAGGGGCTATGAACTTGAGAAGGTGACGTTAGTCGATGGTCGATAGTTTTACTAATTGTGTGGGATTGCTAGTTTTGGTTTTTAGTTTTATAATCGATATATTTACAAATCTTCGTCACATTAAAATAATATTATGTTAAAAGAATTCTTTCATGAATAAGTGTGTTGAAGATTACTCCTAATGGCTTATTCAACATGATTTATAAATGGATGTCCTTATTCGTGCAAGCGATGAATTCCATAAATCAATACAAACATAGTGTTTGTGATAATCGTTGTGGAATTGATCTAGATTCTCGTTATTGTTAAATAATTGATGGGGGAAATCCTCTAGAAATGTTCAGATATTAAATTAATTTTCGCATCGTCACTAATAGAATCTCAACTTCTCCAGAAAATACCAAAAAATCGAAGCAGTGGAACGATTAAGGTCAATTTTTTAATTTGAATGTATATCAATGACGAAAATGGATCATTTAAAGCCCCCCCTCCTCTTCAGTGTGTGGTGAAGTTGATGCGAGGTCTGCTCACATGTTTGATGCGACAGTCTGACAAAGTGGACAAGTTCAAAACTACCCAGAGCCCCGCTGACTCTCTGCACGCCAAGTTCGACTCGAGAAATTGTCGCCCCGTAGTGGGGGATAATGACTGGGGTCACCTTCAGATAGATGCTATTTCCCTTTACCTGCTAACCCTAGCGCAGATGACAGCCTCAGGTAGCTTATGTTGGCTTATTCTTATCTCATTATTTACTTCAATCTCCAGAGAGTAAAGGTTTGCATATTTAATTAATCGTGAGAAATCTTGTAGAATTGTATTTTGTTTTCACTTTTATAAAATGTCAATAATTAAAATATCTACGCTTGTATTTTCAGAAAGCGTCTCAACATTAAAGAATCTTTACACTTTCATCTCTCTCATAAATAACTTTGTAACACTATATCTTGTCTTTTTGTTATAACGTTGAAACTATTTCTGATATTTCGTCTGTACGTCCTCATTATCTTATCGCGATTTACTTCCCTATAAATCTCTTTTTCCAACGTTTGGTTAAGTCTTCCAGCATCACTACAAATTACAGTGATTAGCCGCATAGAGGAGAATTATTGCGCTCCTTCAAAACTCTAAATGTAGAAGAAGTCTAATCGGTGTAATAACTATTGTGTTGTTCCTTCAGAAGATTTGATCATGAGGAAATGAGGCATTTTGAAATCATGATTTAAAACGGAAAAAACTATGTGTTTTATTTCTTTATAAAATGTTGTTCTATAATATCTAAAATCGATGGTTGCATCCTTTTAAAAATATATTTCTGTAAAATAACGCAGGCCAAATTACTCTAGATGTACATTAGAATTGTACTGTTGATGCCGTCAGGTCACAATTCTTATAAAATTAATTAATCTGACTCTACCGGGTAACCTCAAGCTGTTTGTTGTACTATGTTAAGATTTTATGATTAGGTGAAGTGTGGATTGATGCATTGATAAAGATTCTGCCGTATACAATGAATAATTGACTCGTTGTTATTTACGTCTTAATAGTACTCACTATAATATTTCATTAATTGGTTTTTAATCTGCCCTTAAATATTTTCGTAGTTGTTGTAACTATATACAATTATTAATGAATGTTTAAAAGAATTTGTTTGTATTGAATTATAAAGTCCATTTGGTTTTCTTGTTAATAGTCATTCCAGATTCTTGACGTTTTCATGTGTAAAGAATAGTTTTAGAAAAATCGATACATTGCATTTAAGGATACATTCACAGAGTTCTGATCGTAACTATTTATAACTGCAATTTAGGGTCATTATAATCAATATTACAGTGAAAGTTATAAGAATAATAATTGACACATATTATGCTTCACCCACCCGCAAATCTGATTCTAGTGTTATACAGAATTTGACCCGAAAATGTCGTGCTTACAAACATGGGTTGTTGTAACAATGTATTGTGTTCTCTTGGTGCGAGCCACGATATTATAATACTAATTAATTGCAAATATTCAAAAAGAATATTGATAGGAACACCTTTGTTTGTTCTTTTAGGTATTCGAATTGTCTGGACGATGGAAGAGGTAGCCTTTGTGCAGAATCTTGTCTTCTACATTGAACTGGCCTATCGCATTCCTGTGAGTGATATTTCAATAATGAATAAAATTCAATGGAAATTCTGTTCTAAACAGGTTAATTCTGTTTCAATTTGATCTAAGATATTGATTGATTTGTTTTAAACCTGTGGAACAATCGATATTGATGGTTGAGTTCTAGAGATGTTGAAGAAATCATATCTAACTTTCTTATTTAGGTAATATAAAACCTAGCGTAATCTAATTTGTTTGATAGAATTTTTGATGGGTATAGTTAATTATAAATCGCATAACAGCATCCCTCAATGTATTCCGTTACGTTGTTTACCCATTTTCTATAACTTTTATAAGAGTCCCTTATTATTTAAATATTCTTTTAGACAAGCGTTTCTGTTCTTGCATAGTGCGTTGCCTAGGAAACGCTATATAATATCCAGTGTTAAAGATAATAATATTAGAATGAAAGTAGTTTTAAAATCGATATTTCATACACTTTGATAGCACAAATCAATTCCCTATACAGTTTTATTTACTATGAAAAATGACAATCCTAACTATCTCTGTGCGGCTGACGATTTTATCAAGTTAACAAGTTCTAAATTTCCCGGGTTTTATTTTTGTTATACATACGAAGCAAACACTCTCTATCCTTGTCTTGTTTGACTAGGAAAATTGATGTTTCTCACCTACTTCAGTTAAAAGGAATCCTTTGTCGTTCTTTTTAAACATCTGTAGTTTTGTCCGTTTTCAATCCGTAAAGTCGGAATATTGATTAAAAATGGATATTCTGTTATTGATTATTATTTTTAAATATGACTTTGATCAATTTTAGGACTACGGAATTTGGGAGCGCGGTGACAAAACCAATCATGGACTTCCGGAGCTCAATTCAAGTTCAGTTGGAATGGCCAAGGTAATTCAAGTTTAATTATGTTGCTCTTGTTCTTTTATGTGTTTTAAACTACTAGTGTATTTAAACCTCTGCTTTCCTCTCTATATAGTATAACTATATCTCGTACGTTTTTCTCCATCTTTTCTCACAAAAGCAGGAAAATGTGTAGAAACTTATTTCATAACAAATAGAAAATCGACAATCTGCATAATAAAGGTTTGTGAGACGACCTAGGGTGTTACCATAACAGTTATTTCTGTGGATTACAAGGTGCTTCTAATCATCTTACGTTAAAACTTGTTGATTTTTTATCATTACATAAGCAACACTGATGTTAGTTGTTTTATTAATTACATTTTAGAGTGCACACAATCGATCAATATATATATCCGTTTTCTTACTCTGCAGAAAATATCTATAACATATTTTAATCCTTTTCAAATCTGTTCATAGTATTACTAAACTACCAATATATTTAAAATGATAAGAAAATTTAAAATAAATAATCAAAAAATTAAAATAAATCAGTATTAAAATAAATATCAATAAAAATAATCCGTTAAAATGTGTCATGAGTTTGCTGCCATCATTGCCTTACGAGTGATTTAAACCTCTCCCGTATGTATCTCTCCTCGCTCTAGGCAGCCCTAGAAGCCATGAACGAACTGGATCTGTTCGGCGCCCACGGTGGCACCAAATCCATGATCCACGTCCTCGCCGATGAGTGCCAACAGTGTCATGCTGTCCTCCAGAGCCAACTCCCTCGAGAATCCAACTCGAAGGAGACAGACTCCGCCTTGCTCACTGTCGTCGGGTATCCGGCCTTCGCTATCGACGATGAAGAATTGATAGAACTCACAAGGGAGACCATCTTGCACAGCTTGGAGGGCAGGTTAGTCACCTCTCTCCGCACGGCAGCAACACCTGCAGTGTGATACTTGACCCCTCCTCGTTTCCAGGTATGGTTGTAAGCGTTTCCTGCGCGACGGTTATCGGAACCCCCGCGAGAATCCCAACCGTCTCTACTATGACCCCAGTGAACTGCGTCTCTTTGACAGGACGGAGTGTGAATGGCCTCTCTTCTACGCCTATCTGGTGTTGGATGCGCACTTCAGGAACGACCCCCAGTCGGCCTCGCTCTACATGGACAAATTGGAGAAAGTTGGATTGCATGAGGTAGAGATTAATGACCTTTAACGAGCTAACTCTGTTATACTGATTTCCTTTAAAACAAATTTAATTTGTCCATTATTGGTCTAACACTTCATTGAAAAAGATTTGCGCAGTTTTCTGCAATTTGTTTAATCTTAGCTCACCTTTCTGTACGAATTGGATAATAAACTGTATTTTGATTTTGTGTAAAATATTCCGAAATTTTACAATTCAGAGTGGAGTATTAATTACGTAATGGTCTAACAGTAATATCGCAGCTCTACGTGATGTGGAATCATATGAAACAACCAGCTAACCAATTTAGTGTTTACACAAGACCTAGCTTTGCGTGTTTACACAACAACATTATCGTTCTGGTTCGAAAAGTACACCGCAAAGCGGTCTCTCCAGCCGTCGATTGTTACAATCAAATGAAATGTAGAACCTAAAGATTGAATCCAAATTGTCTGTCTGCGCGTAATCATCACAAGAACACGTAAATATCGGAAGCTGTTTGTTGAATATACACAATTAATGTTTGTTCAGACTCTAAGTCCAACAAATGACAGAATTTTAGCTCGAGAAAAGTGTGCAAATTCTTTGATCTTGTTTGAAGCCAGCCCACTTCTAATTGGTGGCACCTCACCCCACTTTAGCCGGACCTGGGCTGCTACATCATCCCGGAGTCGTATTCAGTGCCCTTCGACTGTGTGGAGCAAGAAGCGGCTCACCCAGGGTCTCAGAAAAGAATTGCTGTGGGTAAGAGGCCTCATATCTGGGCTCAGTCGGTCTATATCTTGTCGAGTATGGTGCATCAGGGTCTCTTGTTGCCCGGGGAGATAGACCCACTCGGCCGTCGGATGGTAAGCATCTTTATTCTTACTTTTAGCAATTCATGTCGCATTGGCACACTCTGTTTTCGCCTTTTAGATCACAGAGCCAAAGCCGGATCTTGTTGTACAGGTTGTTATCATAGCCGAGGATGACAGTATCAAACAACGACTCTCTGATCTTCAGCTTCAAGTGCAGACGATTGCCGAGATCGAAGAGCAGTCAGGCATCAAAGTTCTCCCGGCCAAGAAGCTGGGGCAGTTCTACCGGCATTTGGGTGAGAGGGTTTACAAGTTTAGCCTTTGATATCGTAATTAACTTCACTAGATTGGCAAACTACTACGCTTAATTCGTCAGACAGCGTTTAGACAAATCAATAGCAAACGAATTTAATTGAAAGAACTTACTTGTGCAAAAATAAATTGTCGGATTTGGTCTACTTCAAAGCTGTATTTGTAAAATTATTAAGTTTTGTCTTTTTGCACGTTTTTATTTTGGACAAAATTTAATTAAGGTTGCCGATCTAGATAAATATTATTACGATATCAATATAAATTGAGTAAGTACTGCCTTTAATTGTGTGGTTATATAGATGTTATATTCGTGTTTATTATTAAAATGGACTTTTAAGTGATTTGTTCCATAGATATTTGTTCTCAAAGATCGGCAGTGAGATCAGAATGACGTAATAATTGGAATCTGTTCGAAATTATAATATTTAAAAAGTATAACTGAAGATAATTTATTACAGAATTAAATAGAATAGAATTAAATCTTGATCTAATTTATTGTAAAGAACTCTTGTCAACATATCCGTCCAGGAAAATGTCCTCAATTGAAGCTGACCGGACGCACCTCAAAAGAAATCGGTATTTTGGCGACCAGCAAACTCTACATGGTCGGTTCTCACATGCTCGCCTTCACTCCTCAGGTGAACCAGTTATTGAATACTTCCGTTATAAATATCTACAGCCTCCTTTATTTATTCATCACCACAATTACTGTCAATCTATCTTTCTCTAATCGATATAAATATAAATAATCTTCTTTTTCCGCTAGGATAAATATTATAATAAAATAAATAGGACGTGCGTACCTTCCCCATTAAATGCTGATTAAGGAGGATATTGATACCACATTTGTTTAATTGGAAGGAAAAGTGTCCCAGTCTGGTGGAAAAGTAATACTTTTTATCTCGGTTAAAATCAATGCTTGCAAGATGCTACACACAAGGTACAACATACTGGGGAAAATGTCATATTATCTTGTCGGGCAGTTGTGCTAAACCACGACCCTAGCCTCTTCCTTTTTTCACCAGAATGTGATGCTGACTTATTTCTCATGAAAGACTGATATTTCCTTTGCTCTTTCAGTGAGGTAGTTTGTCAGTTTTTTGGATACATATGTTTGGACTAGCCAGATAGCTAGGATTATATAAATAGTTGGGGACACTTTGTCTTCTTTTACCTTCAATATATAAACACGCTTGAAAGAGTTTGATGATCTTGTTCGTCTTTCACTTTGGGAGATTATTTAGAATTTATATTAAGATGTGAAAATAGTTTTTGAAAAATATATATTATAGTTTGCAATATAACTGTATTGGAATGTTTTCAAATAGCTTCTTTAATTTTACAATTAATAATATACACTGTCTGCTGTTTTTAAAAAACAATTAGTGAATATTAATTATCTTCATTGCCGTCTTGAAAAGTTAAATGGTATTTTTATATTTTATATAGCTTGAAATAGACTTTTTTGATAACTTATCCACAAATAAACTTTCTGCAAAAGTTCAATAAGCAGAATATATTTTATATTGGTAGCCATGAATGATAGAAAATGAATACATACGAAATTTACTGAAAGAAAATGTTATAATATTTTGATTAACCTTTAATACAGTTTTAAATAATTTAGAAGCACAGTTTATTTACAGTAAATTATTTACGACGTTGTATTTAAACTGGTTCAATTATGTGACATCAAAATGTCTTGAAACATCAAACATGAAGGCAAATGCGATTGAAGATGACGGAATAAACAGCTACATACCTTAACAATTGAAGGTTACTGTACATTTTAAAATAAGATATTTCAGTAAATTTCGTATCTATTTTCTATCATGACTATCAGTATAAAACATTAAAATTCTTGCGTTTTTGATTACATTTTATTTTGGGAATGGGTATTATTATTTGTCTTCATAATTATATGTTAGGATAACTGTATCCAAAAGTTATGCTTTCTACAAATATGAGTAATTACACATAAATTTAATTTTTAGTCCATTTCGCAAATTACCAAATGAAGTAACTTATTAAAAAATAAGACTCTTTTATTTGACGAAATTGAATTATCTATGTCCAATTTGAATGAGATTAAACATAATTTGAATTCCCTAAATTCTCTATGATGCGGACTTGAATTATATATCATTTTAAATTCGTATTAACTTTATTTAAAATGAAAATTATAATTATAATTGCAATTATAATTATAATCAATTATTTATTTAATTAATTAATTATAATTAATAATTAAAATTATAATTCGAATGATTGGATATTTAAATGTGATTATGATTAACGATATTGTTGATTTTGAAATCTTTTAACTCCTTAGTTACTATTATCCTGAGCATGGTTGGACAGGTTTTCAATAAAAACATAAGTTTTATTCTTATTATATCCGACATCGATAGATTTAAAAATAAAAATGAACGTTGTTAACTGAGTTAATCAGGATTTATTGATAAAACCCGGCTTTTTTTGTTATTATAATTTAGTGAATTGTGTCGGCTTTGCTCAAACAAATGAACTGAAAGAAGCCACAATACACGGACCAATTAGTTTATTAAGGATTAAGAAATGCAATTTAGTGTGACGTTTCTAGTTCATTATAGAGAAAACACAATATTTGATTCTTCTAATCTTGACAACACCAAAAGAGGTCTCATGGTATATTGACCTGTATAATAGACGGTTTGGGGTACAGCCAGTGTGATGTTTTCAAACTTATCGTAAACCTCGACCCATAATGAATTTCTTACACTTTCTACTATGACGTGTTGATGATGTTGTTAGCCTCCTTTAAATCAATTTTCTTGTCTGGTTAAAGCATACCATGTCTTGTCAACGTTCAACTCATACCATGTTCTCTTTAGTTCCTGGATCACCACGCCTTCTACCTGAGTCTGGATGTTGAGTTCCTCTTCGATACCTTTCGCACAGATGTCTCCTTTCTCCACCGGTCATGGAATGACTCTGGTCGTCCTCTCTTCATCATGCCCGTCTATGAATGGTTCTTTAAACCAGGTACAGGGTCCCCCCACTCAATCAATGTTCGGTTTTCTGTATTAGAAATAAGAAAGATAATATTTTGATGGATCAAAAACTCGAATGTTCAATGCACTTAACTCAATCTTTTCCAGTTTTAATGAAGGCTGTTTACAACGTAAATATCTCGGTAGCCAGTGTAGTCGAATACATATACCCGCTGGGAATGCATCCCTTCATGTTATAAGCTTCACTTCCAAAGTGGAATAAATAACACTGCAATTACTCTTTCTTAGGCTAACATGTAACATAATTTATATCTAAAAAATATTTCTCCTTACTTCAACAATATAGACGGGATAAGTTCTGATATAGAATCTGGTGTCTTCAGCTAGTATAAAACTTCTAATATTGAAAAAATATCCTGTTAAGATCTACAAAAAAACACTAAATGATGTCGTACTAGAAACCAATGTTAACAATTGCATTGTTTTGATAGTGAGAAACAACAATAAAATTAGAGTACACATTATATGGCAGGAATTCCTATAGATATAACTACTCTGTGCATTACATACACAGGAATTCCTATATATATAACTACTCTGTGCATTACATAGACAGGAATTCCTATAGATATAACTACTCTGTGCATTACATAGACAGGAATTCTTATATATATATATAACTACTCTATTCATTGCATAGACAGGAATTCCTATAGATATTATAACTACTCTATGCATTACATAGACAGGAATTCCTATAGATATTATAACTACTCTATGCATTACATAGACAGGAATTCCTACAGATATAACTACTCTGTGCATTACATAGACAGGAATTTCTATAGATATTATAACTACTCTATGCATTACATAGACAGGAATTCCTATAGATATTATAACTACTCTATTCATTACATAGACAGGAATTCCTATAGATATTATAATTACTCTATGCATTACATATACAGGAATTCCAATAGATATTATAACTACTCTATTCATTACATAGACAGGAATTCCTATAGATATTATAACTACTCTATTCATTACATAAACAGGAATTCCTATAGATATTATAACTATTCTATTCATTGCATAGACAGGAATTCCTATAGATATTATAACTACTTTATGCATTACATAGACAGGAATTCCTATAGATATTATAACTACTCTATTCATTACATAGACAGGAATTCCTATAGATATTATAGCTACTCTATTCATTACATAGACAGGAATTCCTATAGATATAACTACTCTATGCATTACATAGACAGGAATTCCTATAGATATTATAAATACTCTATGTATTAAATAGACAGGAATTCCTATAGTTATAACTACTCTATTCATTACATAGACAGGAATTCCTATAGATATAACTACTCTATGGATTACATAGACAGGAATTCCTATAGATATTATAACTACTCTATGTATTAAATATACAGGAATTCCTATATATATTATAACTACTCTATTCATTACATACACAGGAATTCCTATAGTTTATCATAACATATCCGTTATGGTAATATAATTGGTCTAATTAAAAAAAATCAAAATGCATGCATTTTTTTTACTATTGCATTGTATTAGTCAGAGGGTGAACAATATTTATAAACTTTGCTATGTAATATGAACCTCTGATTTTCAATTATAAAGAAAACCGTTGTTCATTTTATCTTCTGTAATTAGATTTATAAATTTTTATTCGTTACAAAATTGATGACGTCATCAATCGTTTATCCAGAAAAACGCTACCAAAATAGAGAGTGGTCTAGCTGTAATGGATTTGAAATCAGCGCATAAAAATTAAATAGGAATTAATCAAAAAATAAAACATGGTTTAGCGAATTTTGGACACATTTTGTTCTAAACAATTCTATCGATTTATTGATTTTAGGGGAAGAATCAATGTTAGAAGGCGGGGCCCAATCAGCGCTGGTTGCTACTATAAAGAAGTTGCAAAGTGGATGCATTAACGCTACTCGGTGAGTTGTTTAACTACTTGATCAGATTAAAATATATATAAATAATATTTTGTTAATTATTGTTATAAACACTACAGACAAGTATTAGTTTTTTTATGGATAATTCATTTTAGTCTCTGATTTCCACTCTATATAATGTACAGTAACAGTTATGTGTTTTTGGAAATAACACTTCAACGTGTCAATTATCTTATTATCTTAAGTATGCAACATTCATTTCGCCTCTAGTTGACAAGTATTGACTCTGTTTAATTTGGTATTATGATTTTGATATTAATTTATAGAAGCTTCACTAATTAATATCTACATGTCATCTTGAGATTACACCAAGACGACGCACCTTATGACATGAGAAGCCGGTTTATTTTCTTAATAACAGACGAGTTTATTGATTTACCAATTATATTAAACAAATGTTCTTCTACTCCAAAACAACAATTTTATTTTTTTCTTATAAAACAGTTTATTCGTTTTTACAGAGTGAAACTTGGCAATGTGAAGGACTTTGTGAGCACATCGTGTATCAAAAAACTCTCCTTTTTGAAATCTGCAGGTAGCCGTATTTTACTTCTTAATCAATATTTCATTGTATGATTTGTACCCCACATCTCCCCTCCACTACTCTTGTACCCTCCAGACGACATGATGGAACGGCAACAACTCCACAATGGCTCCTCCGGCCCAGGTCACGTGCTCAACTTATCGTCACGTGTTCGCAGCCAACAACCAATCAACACAGCCAAGTCTCTCCGCAGGAAGTCGGTAGCTCTCACAAGCGCAGTTTCACACGATCTGGCGGGCGATGACGAAGGTCGCTTCATGATGAATTTAGAATGTGTGAATATTTATAAATAAGTGTTGTATTGTATACCGTGTTTTACCACAGATGGTAACTCCAATGAAATGGACCAGCTTTGGGAAAATCAAGTGACCTTTGATGAAGATGAAGATATTCCAATTGATGTCAATGTTCTCGAAGAAAAGGAGACTGAACGTAAGTGGCTACCTTCCATTGATTGCCCTCATAATTTAGTCAGTAAAGTTGGTGTTTTAAGATTTTGATGCTATCGTGAGAAGCAAATTCTATTCGAATGTTATTGTATTTAAGGTAATCATTTGACTAGATTTCATTGTTCGCTTTAAATTCAGTTTTCACTCAATTTATTGCGCAATATCCATTGATATCGTAAAAAAGATTTTCTAGATATCGCCAAGCTTAATTAAATTTTGTCCGTATTTCAATTTGAATGTGTCTTTATTGTCGTATATTAGTCCAGGCAATCTAGCTCAAAAATAGGGGTAACCCTAAACAAATTGCGACAAAATTTCTTTTTGCATTTTGCAACTCCTTTGGGTACAGAGAGTGTCCAAAAACGTCCCCTAAAATTCGAGGTGTCTAAGGCACTAAAATCGATCGATTTCTATTAAAAGATCGCTCAATATAAAATTGTTTAAAAAGTCAATTTAGACACCCCTAAACCTCAAATAATGTATTTCCAACAGATAGGAACATTTACCCAATGATTTGATCTAACATACCTTTATACTTCAAAACAGTCTACTGATGGTCAAATATAGGTCAAAACCGAAAAAAATATAAAAATGGCAGAAAAAAATGATTTTGAACATCTCTTAACATCATTCCTCTAACATACCTTTATACTTCAAAACAGTCTACTGATGGTCAAATATAGGTCAAAACCGAAAAAAATATAAAAATGG
>JAUZNC010032669.1:0-20107 GCA_034780395.1 Vannuccia rotundouncinata
TCAACATTACATGCAGGACAAGTAATAATTACTTTATCGAGTAATAAAGTGCAAAATAATATACGTCAGTTTGGGAATATGTTGCTTCGAGTACACCAAACCGGATTCGTGTGCTCGAAAGAAGACTTCAGTTGAACATTCCAAATTGCCTACCTGAGGTGGCTGTCAAACTTAGGTTTCGAGGATACCATTTCTACATAAGTTGACATAAGACTTAGATTTTGTACTTAAGATCGCCACTTAAGATTCGAGCCAATTTTCTTCCAGCTCCTAAATCCAAAGTTGGCGAGTTTTTGATTTGAATGTTGATCTATTCCTCAACAAAACCTTCGAGACATTTGCCAAATCGAGCAACAGGAAAACGAAAAGTAAACAAGTAAATTTATAGGATAAATCAAAATTTCTAACAATTGTAGAATATTCACATGAATAACTTTTACATGGTTTTATTTCTAGCGGTGTAATCAATGACAACTATGGGTTGGTCAAGAGCATATACTTAAGTCGGGTTCAAAGAATATGTAAACTATGTGCTGCAAATGGATAGTCTTGTTTCATTAATTCACTTTGTACATAATATTTTGATGACGTCTGTTTGTATTACAAAATATATCATGCAACCAACTTATGTTACATTTAGTCACATTTGATTACATCAACTCTAATATTTTTATAATACAAAAATAGTGTTGTGACAACACATCCCCTTGAATTATCCTATAAGGATTTAATCACACGATAAAAAGTTATGGAATAATTAAACTTTTGCTGATCTATGGGTCTCTTGGACGGTCCACTATAGTACTGCGCGTGTTAATTAATGTACTCTTGTGTTTCGAATAATCATACAGTCCCTAAAACTCGAACATTTGAGTAACAAAAATAAGCAAGGCCTTTCATTCCAAATGTGCGCAGATGTGTTCCCCATATAATTACATATTAAGTATGTTATAAGTAATTATAAGTACACTCGTGACATAGGTAGGTATATAAGTCGTACTTAGGGTGAAATATCTATTTTAGGATAGATAAGGTTTAATATTCCTAAATATTGATTATTTTAAGTAATGAAGAAGGCAAAATTGAACGGAGGATAATTATTGATATTTAAACTGTAAAATCAGAAATTAATTAATTGATTAAAATTTTGAATTTTCATCGGAGGATATTTGATTCAGTTATTTACACTACATAGCAGATATTATACTCCGCCGCGACATTTTGTTTTGATATAAATGTTATAATTTTGTTTTTTATTATTTAGAATGGTTTTTTTAGGAATATACTGCGGGCTCGTAGAATATTCACAAACATCGGAGAATATTTCGTAATATTCAAAAATGGCGTGTAAATAACTGTATAATATTAATATTTTTTCGAATTTGAAAATATTAAATAAATTTAGTTTTCAAGTTGAAATAAAGTTTTGCAAAAAAGATTAGGATCCCGTAACACTAAGGTTCGTCTGAGATAGAGAATTAGAATCGGGTTACATAGATTATAAGACGAAGTTGATTTCCTGTCGTTGGGATTTCTGTGTAAGTTATTAAAAGATCGTAATTATAATATATTTTATTCGTTAAGTAAATTTTACTTATTCATTTATTTATTTTGGGAATAATTAATAATAAAGAAATTAAATATGTATTATAAATATATTTTCCGCTTGGGCAAGCCGGCGATATATACACTCCTCTCCTAATTAATTAAGTACATACTTGTTATACTACTTAATTAGAATAGTAACTGTGCGAATACCTCACAAAACTTTAAGCGTGCATGTTGTAATTTATATGAAACTAAAATTAATAGTGGAGCATGATCGCTTATATTCGAGACCCAATTGAGTAGAAACCTTTCCTTTTGATGCAATCAAATTTGATGGAGAAAAGTTAACCTCTCAGCTCTTGCTACATTAAAGAATACCAACACAATGCAAGCAAGCCAGCATACACCAATACAAAAGGTATTTAAAGTAACCAACTCATCTGACTACAGACCAATATCTCTGACCCAATACTACCACGTCTCTCCGAGAAGACCATCCTCAAAAAAGTCATATTTCCTGCACTCAGCAACATATCACCTTCCTTAAACCTAAAAAACCAGCATGTTTTTCTACCTACCGGCCGCTGACACATATTTAATCATACCTGGACCTAACTGCAATCAAAGAGAACAAGAGTTGAAAATATATACATAAGTTGGCAAAATTAAAAAACCTAACTATTAATGAAAATAAGTCGGTGTAAATAATCTTCACTAGACCATGATCAGTCTGCGATATACCGGTTTTATCCAATATCACAAGGAAGACAGAAATCAAAGTCCGAGGTATAACCCTTAACTACCAAGTATCTTTCTCTTTTCATGTCACAAATACCATCGCAAACTGTACTAAACTCTATGTAAAATAAAAATTATGCATAAGATAATATCCAGCACATTTTCCAAACACTAATAATACCAAAAATAACCTACGCTGCACAGGCCTGGTGGGGCTTCGCATCTAAAGAAGATCGAAGGAGGCTCGATAAATTTGTCGAGCGCCCAAAGAGGTGGAGATACTGCAGGAAAGACCAGACATCTATCACAGAATGTGTCGAAAGAGGTGAACAACAAACGTAAACTGCATCACCTCTTTCCAGAAATAAAAACCATTAGGTAATACGCAATCTCTTCTTACAACATCCGCGCGGTGCTGTTTATGACATGAAAAATTTATTCACTCGAAGTGTTATAAACCAATGTTATCTTTGAGTATATTCGCTCTGGATTCCCACAATGTCTAACCGAAAAAAAGACAATTGACATTTTTTTAAATGTGTAAAACATAAATTGAAATCTTTTTGCTATGATATATACTGTAATTATACTTGTACAAATTACCAAAAACTACTGCGGTCTGTCAGAAGATTTTTGTTGATTAAATAAACAATATTATTATTATTATTATACCACTCTCAGCTGTACTGCATGGTTATAATAAATAAGGTACGTAAGTATCTATACTCAGGCTATAGTAGCTGTAAAAATATGATTGATTTACAAATATTTTAAACAAAAAGTATTTTTCACAAAAATTATTTAATAAGAATGATTAATAAATATTATATATAATAGAGGTTGATAATATGTATATATATATAGTCCGCGGGTAACAAAAGTGTTGGGTGATATGTATATTCATGGTATTATAGTCTATACAAAACAAAATGTATATATTTTTAATTAATAAATAATAATCCGTTTAATGAACGAATTTTTCATTAATATGATAATTGCGATTAATTAAATACAAATAGCTGTTTGAAATCAACCTTTACACCAAAAAATCTGAATATTGGATCTGAATATGGTTAATATAACTCCCATCCATAAATTATCTGTCAATTTAAAAAAATATTTAGTTAAATATACATTTTGTACTGTATCGATCAATGATGAAGCGCGCAACATTACCATTACGCGTATCGAACATAAATATAAAGAAAATAAAGAACATTTTTTACTTAAATTTTATATTATAGGAGATATATGGTGATTAATAAACTAAACTGAAATTTTACAAAAGTTACGATTATATCGAATTGAATTAATTTGATTCCTCTCACTTCATTAATCGTAATAGTGTACTTTAATTTTTGAATAAATTATTGAAAATAAATATTGAAAATATATTTAATATTAATACAGATTTAATATTATTTGGATTATAAAAAATATATTTTATAAAATATTTTATTTTTTGATGATTTATTTCATTTATTTTAACACGAATACAATCAAAAACAATCTTTGATTAGAAAATAAACCATATCTTGCATTTTATTTTTTTTTAAAGTTTGTTTTATTTATGTAAACATAACACTTAGTTTTCACTTCAAATTCGCTTTTGGATTCTTACTAGTTATAGTTAGTATTATATTATCTTGTGATTGTGTTTTGTCACTTATATCTTAGAAGGACTTACTAATTTATCACAATGACAAAGGATTTAATAGCTGCTTTGAAAGCCGTAAGTTTTAAAGACATTTTAAATTTTGCTTATGATATATATTGCCATATCTGAAAAATTAAATATGGCAAAATAAAATAATCATCATACATTTATTATTAATTAATAGTACTTGTTCTATTTTAATACACAAATTATATTTTATTTTTTAGCTTATTTATTTGAAATGGGTTAATGCAGATTAGAGAAGTCAAGTTAGGGATTTACAAAATGGCTGCACTATCCTTGATTATCTCTTAATTTCATGTTAACAAGGATATTCTAATTGGGATTTTGGTAGTAGTATGGTACCCTTCTATAGACAAAATTTCTCTTAAAAACCATTTTGTATTTTTATCCTAGATTTCCAGAGTGAAAATAGACAAAATATATAAAATGGAAATTTTAACAAAAAAACAATATCAATAGTCAAAATTAAATAAATAGTATAATAATAATATCTGTAATAATAATATACTTTCTAGTTATGATTTATGCTACATTTCTAAATTATATTTCTACTTTTTATTTTTACTTTATTTCTACCAATCATAAAGTCTTACTCCTTCTAAAATTTTTTTATAAATGCTTAATAACATTCCCATTATTTAAATTTAACTAACATAATTAACTGTAAATATATATAAGGCATATAAAAGAATTACCACCCAGTTAGAAATTTCAAAATCTTGAATTCTGATCAAGATAAGGTTTGGAATTTAGTTTTATCAGTGAATTTCTGGTAAAAATTGTGTATTTGGCATGTATTAAATAACAAAATTAATTAGTCAATATATATTTTCATTTTTATTACATTTTGTTTACAAAATTAAATAGTTTATAAACCAAATAATTAATAAGTTGCAAATGACAAATGAATTATGTGACTTATTTTACTTATATAAAGAGAAAGACTGCAAAACTATATAATGTATATAATTCTGTCTTATGTGACTCAATAAACAAATATATCTATTACTTAACCAATCAGAATGGACTAAAAAATTAAAACACTTAATATATTAAATAAGAATATTTTTTCTAATTATATTCTTTAATTCTAGTTTTAAGATGAGGCATGGTCCCAGAAATATTTTCAAAAGAAGGAGGGGTGGGCACAGAAGGGTGTTGGGTATGTGCCTCTCAGGCACTCCTCCCAATATGGACAGGTTTAATAAATAAATTAAAAATATTTATTATTGTTTGAAATTTTTTAAAAATTATTACTATTGTTTGATAATAAGTACAGTATATAATATTATATAATTAATTAATATTATTGATGATACTAATGCTGGAGTGATTAAAAAATCTGATCCTACTGCTTCAAAGTAATTAACATGGTGATTGATGAGAATAATTATTTATAGTAATAGAGGAAGCTGGTTTTGGTATATCTCAACCTTCCATAAACTGGTCAACAGTCTAATTTCCCTCCCAATTAAGTGGTATGGTTCTCATATTTTAATTTCATGTTTCAGTTTGATTAAAATTTGATATTTCAGTGCAATTATTTAATAGTAGTGGATAATGGGCAAAGGTAATCATCTAATAAAAACTAGTGTATAAATTAAAACATATGAATAATCATGTATTTTAAAACTAACAAATAATGAGAATGATTTTCAAACAATAATATATATCTAATTTTAAACTATGCTATTATAAAATAAAACTAATTATTATATTCTTCCTGATTCTCTATTACAAATTATATTAGTTCATGAATGAATGAATCTCAATAAAATATAAATTTGTCTATTTTTTAGAATGATTCTCATTAAAATTAAAGAATAAAGTTACTATTGTTTGAGAATCATTTTTAATAAATAAAAATTAGTTACTATTGTTCAAGAATTATTCTCAATAAATTAATAATAGTGACAAACCTTTTTTTCCCTTTAAAAAGCTGAGGTTACCACTGATTATATACTCAATTTAAATAATAAGTCTTTATTTATGCTTAGGGAAAGTAATAGATACTAGGGAAAGCTATATATACTATCATAATTTTAAAAAGTCTTTTAATAGGCAATATCAATAAAATAAAAGCATTTCAAACAAACTATTCAATAATATTATATTATTTAAATTTCTAAAAGACTTCAAAATTAAATAAAAGATATCCTGACTTAGTACTGTGGCTGGCTGACTAAGTTACCTAACTATTCAACAAATCCTTATTCAGAGACCTGACTTAGACTAAGTTAGGAAATGAGGCCTAGGCTGCTCACTATCATTTGTAAGTCATCTCACAAGTGTCTTGAAAGTAAGTCATCTCACAGCATCACAAGCCAATAAAAATGAATTATAGGTGTTTAATGTTATATAATATTGAATGCCCAATTTATGTATTAACTATTTGTGCTTATTTCATTTTCTGTAAAACACATAAATGGCCACTTATATGAAAATTGTTGGTGCTAACATTAGACACAAAAAATATTATCAGCAGAAAATAGATTATGCTCTTGATGAAAACCTATCAGACAATGATATTTATAAAATATACTTGGAAGGAATACAGTATTTGTTTGATACTTTGTATGGTAATTCAATTGAGATTGAATATCATAATAACTCCATGATATTTAGGCAGCTCAGGCATTCAGAATGCAGTTGAAAAAAGTCAGGAATCAGTAAATTACTGTGTAACTAAAATATGCTTGTTAATCTGATGGACCATTACATCCTCATAAAGAAAAGATTAAATTCTTTGAAATTGATGACTTCCCTGGACTTATCGATGGTACACATACACATTCTGGATCCAAAATATTTCCCTTCTCAAAATGTGAGCTCAATTTTCGATTCTAAAGTGAAATTCCCTTCTATATATGCATGTTGGCCTGGAAGTTGTCATAATATCTTTATTTTCCATCAGATGCATTTGTTGGATTTATTTGAGTGTCAAATTTTGTTATCAATTATTTACACTTACTTGGGTGAAAATTGAATGTGGATTTTTTTGACTAAAGAAAAGATTTTGAATCCTTCATTATGAATTATTGCGATTGATATGGGGATATCAGATTTCAAAGATTGTGATTTCAATGATGATCCTGGAATTAATGATATTAAAGCCTTTTCTAGATCATCCCAACACAGCTTCAATGTTTATGTACATATTGCAAACACTTATTTCGGTTGTGTATTTTTGAATGTTAATATGCTCATAATGTTTACCTTTGTACATCCTTGTAAAGCAGTGTGTTAATCAGGGTTGATTTGGGTCTTGGAAAACTGGAAAAGTCTTGGAATTGCAAAAATCTATTCCAGAATTTGGAAAGTCTTTAATTTTAGTAAATGGTATTGGCAAAGTAATATACCTGATTGGATGTTATTATTTGTAAAAATATTGATTTACCTACTCATTGAATTTGACAAGTCAGATCCAGAAAAATCAAATTTATCAATTACAATTTAACTATCTGTTAGATTAATATTAATTTTTATCATATATTACAGTTTTTGTTTTTAAATTTTACATATTAATTTAATTTTTGATTTATATACCCATAGACTAAAAGAAAATTGACTTGCCACACTATTGTATCTCAGCCTGCTGGCAAATATAAATTCGTTGTCTCTAATTATTAAAACCGACTCCCTGACCTGGCACAACTGCCTAAAATAACAATCTAGAAAATTTTGATTCATTAAATCCAAATTTTCTGCAAACTATGTAGAAATTAACTTTTATTGCTGAATTAATAAATATAGATATATGATTTTTTTAAAGTATACAATATTTACTTTTAATATGTACTGTAATATTAAACATAAATCTAATTAGTTTCTTCAAATTTTTATGAACTGGAGTATTTGAAATTAAATTTATTCATTGTTTTCATATTATAAGTTAAACAAAAATAACATTACATTTTACATATTTTTTATGTACTGTATTATACATTATATATATATGTTTTCCATATGATTAATATAAGCCTTGAAAATAAATATATTAAGATATAACTTTAAAAGTTGCCTGTCTAGTAATTGAAAAATATTTCTCAAGTTGTCTGCTTGCATAATAATTTGAAAAAATCTGGAATGGATTTTATAGATTAATTAAAATACTGATAATATTGATAGAAAAGGTGGCAAACATTTCAATTTTTTCAGTAATTTATTTAAAAGAATAAAATTGATCCATATCTAATATGGCAGAGTGTGCACAGAAAAAAATTCCAATAAAGTGAAATATAATCATTATATAAGATTAGTGGCCAAAACTTTAAATATTATATTATTTTTAACATTATAAAAGTTACCAGATTATCGTTTCATTTGATTATTTTTATATTTGATTGTTTTTAGAATGAAATATTTTGTAAACATAATTCTTTAATTTACTTCCATCCCTAATCCATACAGTAAAAATCATTCAAATAAATTATTCATATTAATCCAAACAGTTTTAATGTACCCACCTTCTAAAAACTGTTTTTTACTTGTTTTTATGTTAAAAGATAAACTGGGATAAACTTCTAATTGTAAGGGTGTATGTTTGTTATCATATAGAATTGCTTTTATAAATTTTAGCAATTTTAGGTATTTTAAAACTGATGTATTCATTTTTTTAATTATTTTAACTGGAAGATTTGATTTCCATACAGTGATCTTTTTCTTTCTGGATAATACTTAAATTAATTTGGTGGATGATCTGGAAGATTTGAAAATCATAAAGTAAATATTCTAATTGTTATACTAGATGGGATTCTAGGACCTGGTTACATTTAAAACCATCTGCAGATTCAACATATTATCGAAATTCTCAATTACAAATTATTTATGTAGTTTAATTTCATCTGCAAAATTTTGTTTGACTAAAAATATGAACCTAGTATTGGTTAGTATTACTCAGAATTTCAAATTATTTAGTGAATTCACTTTCTATTTTTATAATAATGATTACAATTTTATGAATTAAAACAAATATATGAAAAATAATATAAAAATGTGGAACTTAGGTTTAGTCTTATGGTGTGTATTTTGTATGCACGGGATACTAATATTAGTTCTAGTCCTAAAATTTATACATTAAAACCATTTAAAAATATTGTTAAATGAGAGTGTGTTATCTAAATTTAAATTATTCTTTAGAGGATTCTCTAAATGTATTTACAATTTTAGCTTTAATTGTTAGATATAAACATACATTTTTAAATATACTTATAAAAAACGAAGCATCTGTGAATGAGTTTATTATACATTTTCATTTATATTTTATAAAGTTTTCTTTAAAATTGTAGTTTTTGTTTAAAAAGGAAACTTATAGAATATTTCTTAAGTTATTTAAATGTTTCAAAATACATGTCACTGCCATGTTAGATATATTTATGCACTTTGGATTTAAATGATATAATTTAAGGTCACCTTTTTTTGTCACTTTTTGATATTCTTTTAATTAATTTAGTTTACCAAAATATTCTGATTTACATCCTCATTAATTCAATCTTTCTTTAATAATTTATTAATTTAATAATTTAATAATATCATAAAAATTCTACAACAATATCTAAATGTGTAACATGTTTGTAATTATCTTTGTCATAATTTTGTCATAGCTCAATAATAGAGATGTAATTTAGAAGTACAAATTATAATCATTATTGTTTGTCATGGATATTTTGTGTTTCATATGCTACATAAATAGTTCATCTAATTACTTTCAAAATATAAAAGTAAATTTTTAATGTGTCACAAAATATTCATAAAGAACAAATTAATTATTTTGCATATTTAAACAGCTGAAAATAATTTATAAATCATTTCAAAACTTTTAATCCCATTTTATTTTGAATAGTTTTCTGTACTTGTCCTTATGTAAAATAAATGATATTTCAAAATATTATTGTTGCAAAATATTTTATCCTGAAACAGTTTTTGTACATGTTAGCTTTTCATTCTAGTAAAAGTATTTTATTTCAACACTCATAGTTTAATTATATATGCCTACAATCTATAAATAAAACTCTTTCTTCAATTAATTCAAATTTTTAAATGTTATCTTCATGATAAATTTTTTTTTTATTGTATTTTAATTAATTAATTAATAGTGACCTGCTATCCAAGTCAATACATAAAACTAAAAGTCAATTTTAACAAACTTCCACTTTATCACAAAACATGTTCAGATAGTTATAATTAATTTTTCTGAATTTATAATTATCTGAATGAAGTCTACAATACTTTTAATTTAATTGTTCTAAAGGAATAAATTATAAATATTGCATATGCTACTTTAAACTAAATTTATCTCACTTAATAAGTAATATATTAATTATTCAAACAAGAAGTTTTTATGTATTGTTAACTTTTATTGATTATGATTTGGACTTTATTTATTAATCTGAGACAATTTCCATAATTAAAAACTTACATATTTATTTTTTTACTTTGTCTTAAATGTTTATGTTTACTAAATTATTATAACACGTGCATTTCCTAAGTGTTGCCATATTTCTTTCGGGACTGTCACAATGTTTGTTGGTTGTAGGCTCAAGGCGATGACGAAGACGAAGATGATGTTCATGACGACCACATCAATATGGACGGGAACGATTACATGACCAAGTTCTTTGAAGCGGTGAGTCTACTGAGGTGTCCGTTTTGTCATCATTTTTATGGTGCTTTTTGGTTGATCTTCTACTTTATCTACGTTTGATAATATGTTGTCATTCTATGTATAATTGTATTTGTTAAGAACAATTTTAAAGGTCACAAAACATATTGTTATACGAAATACATTTATTTATCTTCAATCTTGAATACTTCTAAGAATGGATTTATCATTCCTATTCTATAAATGTTAATCTATCCGTTTTAAAATCTTGTGGAACCATGGAATAGGCAATAGAGCTTTTAATATTTCCTACCACCCGGTCCAACAGGTGGAAGAAATTCGAACGATGATTACTAAGATTCAAGAGAACGTCGATGAAGTCAAATTGAAGCACAGTGAAATATTGTCTGCGCCCAATCAGGACGACAGTAAGTTTCTTTCATAACTTCTAATTATAAACCAATGTCTATTGATCCCAATTCATTATCGATTTATCAGTATGTAGATGGTGTTATTTTTAACCCATCCTTGATCCAATTCAATGGTATTTTGTCAGTCTGTCCTAGTCAACTGGGAATATTTTCTTTTGGTAGTTTTTCAACCTGGGTGGAGGCCACGCCACAACCTTATAGCTACAGGCGGGCCACATCAGGTTTATATATTCCTTTTTGCTTCTCTGAATACAGTCTCTAAGCTGTGTAGTCTCAACTTTTCCCTTATACAAATAGTTGTTTCCCTCGTTCGGTTTTAATTTCATCTTGATTCTTGTAATGCTTGAATATATATAGCGTGTTCCCTCCATATAATTGATAACCCTAACCCCTTTGGATCGAGGCAGAGAGCTGAATGGATATTAATTAAATACTTGATGTCGTTGTTACATTCGATTTTATCATTTGAAACGAGACGCCTCAAGCTTTTAAAACGAGTCTATTTCTTACAAACAATTTGGATATCAACTGAAGGAACGTTGTATACAGAGAAATAGATTTCTTTCGTGAAAGTTTAATTAATCTTGATTGCGCGAAGCAGCATCAGCAAAGTTGTAAATGTAACAAATTTCAAACTTAGTTTAATTCGAGTAGAAATGTTTCTTCTGTCTGATAATCTATACAACTTAGTTCAAATTGTTGCCGTGTCGAATGATGATCATATTATATTCATTATATAAATTATATGACAGAGAGTGGGAGAGGCCTGAATTCTAATCAGATTTATTATTTATTTTAAAGATTTCGGCTGCTTTCCATTTCCATAATACTTTTATTAAGATTTATGTTTGCCCACTGTCTGCCGCTGTTATCCCAGGTCCATTTATCGGTTGATATGAACGTTTATAGTTTCCATTTGCCCAACGGAGTATTAAGGTTAACTCTATATAATATATGTGTGATACATTACAAGATCACTTGGCAGTGCTTAATGTCATCCCTCAAGTTACGATGCCTGCTTGGCCATAAACTTGATTCCTCTCCTCGCGCTCCCCTTTCGTCCCCTCTACCTTGCTAGTCGTGACGAGGCGAAGGGGAGGAGAACTCAACACTATTATAATGCGATTTCTTTGGCTGCCTCCTTGGAAAAGGTAACTTCTCGTGTTCCTCCTCTCTGACTTGGAAAGTTGAACGTGTGAAGATATATAGGAGCAGTCCTGAGTCTTCGCTTCTGACGAAATTTTTGAGTAACTTTACTTGAAGTATTGATTTATTTTCTTAACTCTCTTTTAGTCCTCGGGCGTACACCCCCCAGATCCGCTCTTTTCTTTCTCAGGCACCACCCCCCCCCCCCTATGTTTAAAATCAATTTTCCAACCCCACTGCTATCCTTGATGGAGCGGTGCGATATTCTTCATTAATTCTTGGGAAGATGTAAGGTCTGTGCTCGGACTTGTTTCAGATCCGATTCATCCCAGTGGGAAGGTTTTCTCACCAGTGGTTATAATCCCAGGGAATATATTACAACAGAGAGGCAATTGTAATAATCTCTCCGCATTGTCCATCCCAACGTAAGCTAATACCTTTTGTGTGGGCCCACCGAAGCACACAGAACAGGGGGGGTGTCTCAAGGGACTCTATCGCTCAGCGTCGTTCTCGTCTACAAAGTCCTCGGGATCATAGCCGCTAACTAGGTTAGACTAATGAAGTAACCCCAGGCTCCAACCATTCATAACAACTGCTTTGCAGCACACAGAGAAAGTTCTGATTGAGAGACACCATCTAGAACCGAATTCTGCCCGATTTCTTTCCTATCAGTGTCTCTTTTATTGAATTGATTTTCCGCAGAAGTCTCCTTTTTCCTATTTTCTCTGCGTCTCCATCTCCCTTTTACTCTAATCAAATAAGATAACTGAATCATGGAAATGAGTTTAGGCTATGGGCGATGCCCCCCCTATTTTCCACTGGCAAGTCAACGTTTACAGACCTTCTGAGTAAATATATTCATTATACAGGTGCATTAATATATACCACGATGAACTCAGATCAATTTTTCTTTGATCGGGGGCGGGGGGTCCATCAACAGACTAAACATATACAAGCAACTTTTATTGAGAGTGCCCTCAATCCTGCGCTCTCGTGATAGTCTTCGGCGATTGCCATAGTCTCTTTCTCTCTCTGCGTTTCCTCTTTAATTGGAGGACATTGTCAAACGATGGAAGATGAAAATCACAAGAGTTTGCCTATATAGTTAGGATCCTTCCTTGTCAAATACTTTGGAAAGAATTGATACAGTTGGAAGTGGAGTGAGAGAAAAGTGGCTGGCAATGGAGTATCACTTCTAGGGACAAAGTTTTGGTGGAGAGATATAACTTTGGGGAGGAATCAGTATTCTCATCATCGTCTGAATCCTTGTGGGGAGAGGGGAATATGGAGATAAGGGACATTCGGGGTCAAACAAATCGAAGTTAGGGCCAACAGGATTGCAGGAATCAATTTAGAGATCAATTATTCTCGGTGTACAGTGGTTGCGTGTGTCTATGTCGTTTCTCTATGTCTATATCTATTCCCGCATGCCTGTAACTCACGATAGCAGTCCAGATCCAAGCCTGGGAACAGGATTTATGCTCACTCACTAGATTGTCGATGACATATCACTTCCGTCTCTCCAACCAGATCAAAATGGCTAGACCTGACGAGCAGCCACTCTACCCAAAACCAAAGATTTGAATCCTTCTCATAGTATATGTTATCGATCCATTCATCTCCCTGTTGTCACCTTTCATTTAAATATTTAATTTGGGGGTAGTCCTTTTTTCGTGAGCTTCCACCAAGATGATTTTTAAGTGGCTTTCAGCAGGTGATAGTAGATCATAGCTCTCTCTCTCTCTCTAATATTCCACAGTTGGCTCAATACAAAGGAGAAATAAGTAGGGGATTTGCCTTTATTAATTAAGCAGGAAAAATCGCCGAGTTCAACACAGAAGCGACTTTTATTTATACCTTTTAAAATAACTAATTTAGTAGATATCGACAAGTCGTTTAAGTTATGATCTCCCATAGCAAGCATTTAGCTGCCCGTCTTTTATCCCTCCTCAAAACCTCCTCTATCGTATCTCGAGTTGATTGCATCACAAAATTGGAGAAGACAGAAATTATCTTCCTCGCCCACGAGCTTTAGCATTACTCACTGGGGGCTTATACTGGCCTAACTCTTGCCATTATTTTTATATTATTATCGATCGATTTTTTCTTCTGTTCCCGCGCGTTCCTTCCCCTTCTTCTCCTCTTTCCCATCTCTCCTTCTCTCTCTCTCTCCCTCCCGTCTAAGCGCGTCAGCTTACAGAGTCTGCGGGATGAGGTTGCATATAGCAAGAGTTGATAATAGTGTTTAGTATAAGCGGGGAGTGCAGCCAACCACCTACCTTCCATCATAGTTTGAGGACAGGGGGAGGGGACTGATCGACCTTAAATAGACAAAGAGATTCTCCGGGTGGTTATCGACGGTGAACTCGGCCAATCGAGTCATTGTTCCTCACTGTGGATGATCCGTTCGCCTGTCTGGCGAGTCTTGAGCGGGCAAAATCCCTGTCTGGTGATGTTGTCTCTTTCTCTCTCGAAGAAGAAGAACGATGGGTCGAAGGGCTTACTCAACTTATCATAACAGTTGGTCGAATAAATATTATAGGTGCAAAATCTCAAGTTGTCTGAAGTATTGAGGGAACACGCTAAGAAATAGAACGACATTTAAAGAAAACTCGTGTCAAGTATTCCGTTATATTTAGGTAAATATAACGGTAAATGTGCCGTTATATTTTAAATAATATGACGCTATATTATATTACACTGATTACACGTTCAATTGTTGGGTGCTCATTTGAAAATAGCTTTGCCTATTTCTCTCTTTCTCTCCTCCACTCTGCCCGTTGGTGCAAATCTCCTGGGAGGGTTTCGCTTGACTGCATTAAGTCCTCCCAACTGATAACAACAAAAAATAAAATCAATAAGTTACGCTTTCCGCCATCCCTGGCTGCGGCAAAACTATTTCCGGGGAGATATTTCGAAGATTTGAACATTATTTCAATGGTTTATTTCACAGAACGCTCTCAACTCACTTTCCTTCCTCCACTTGTTTCAAACCTGACAGCTTATTAAACATGACCTTTTTTAATTTCCCTAATACCTCCAAACCCTCTCCTCTCTATCTTCTGCTGCGGAGCAAGCCTGTTGCGGATTTCTATACAATTGGTCTAAACAGCCAAATTACATTTTTCATTGCGCCAAATGCCTATTTGAAGATTCCTACACTGTGTCTTAACTGCTCGTTGTTCTTCCTGCTATCTGATCTCCCCTCTTTCCCTCGCTGCTCGGCTTAACGCTGGCTTTTTGCGTCCATATATACACGCTTGTTTCACATTTATCTCTTGTGGAAGCAGGCATTTGGATTTGTCTCCTTCATACCTTATACACACTCTCTTTCACTTGGCATAGAATTGCTGGAATGTTGAGCAACTATTCTAAATATTATTTTCATATGGATTACATTAAATCTTTGTATAAACATTATTCTTATTACTTTAAACTTTTTAAATTAGTAGTTTGTTTATAATAGATCGTTATAATTATATCTTGTTGTTTTTATTATCTGATTTCTAGTCTTATTGATTGCATAATTTAGTTTCTTCTTTCGTCACTTGAATCGCTCAAAAATCCTTCAAACATCTATTGAAATAAAGACCATTATGTCTCCCTCCAAAAGACGAAACAGGATCAAAACACACGCTCATATCCAGAGTTCTGACCCCACAATCGCTTGGGGCGTGAATAAAGAGAGGAAAAAACGATAGCCCAAGATCATTCGAAATTTAATTTGGTTTCTAGCAAGCCAACAACATATCCATTGAGCTGTTCAATCCAGACGTTATGCATGCTTCCAGGACGTGGTATGCACAAGCCAAGTTCCATTGATTTCTTCCCCTAGCATATTCCCCTCCTCCCTCTTCTCTCCTCTACTCTCCGAGGTAACTCACTTCTGACTGAGCGTGTAGTCTGCTACTGATTATAATGATCAAAGTATATAGTATCCTTTCTCTGAGGTTCCACGATGAGTTATGTTATGCAGTGTATAACAACCTCCTCCTTCTTCTAATTCTCAACTTCAAAGGAATGATTAGAAAGACTCTCCTCTCCCATTCTCTCTGTCTCCCTCAACTCAATGCGATAATTTAAAATTAGTAAGATTAAGAATATCACATGATGCAACCCCCTAGTGGGTGACTTTATACCCTGCTCCACAGATTGCTTTTTGAGTTTGGAGAGGAATTCTGACAACTACCTATTTGACAGCTTCCCCCGCTTACAGAAATGTATTTTAGATACAGGAAAGGACAAGTTCTATAACATTATTCTAATGTGTGTGTCGTTAGCTGGAATTGTCCGGATTCAGGCTTATAATTTCATAATGTATGTCTATAAATTGCTCAATATGTAGGTCTAGCTATCATCTCTTTCTCTTGTTTAAATCAATTTTCTGAGATGTTTACAGTGGCAGAACACGATGTTTCCTTCACACATCATTAGATTAGTGTCGCCTATATAGTTTATCAGCGCTATCTCGATAATATAGACTATGTCATCATTCCTCACTCTTCCTTCGCTCAGATTCGATCTGTATGTAAACTCTTTCGCGCTGAGAATAATATCAAGAGGAAGTGTTCTATGAATTGTTTCGATAATAACAACGTATAGTGTCTGAAATCGTTCTCCTTATAAACACTAAGCCACGGCATCAGTCGTCACAGTTGAGGTAGGAAAAGTGGTGGCTGGCATTCGTTCCAATTCAAAATGTCTTTTTTCTCCTTTTCTCGGCGTCCATTTTTCACTCTCAACACCTTTTATATCGGAGTTTGAGAGGGTGTTCTCCAATTTTGTTGGCATAACTTCTATTTTTTTCCCCTGTTGGCATAATTATTGCTTACTGGATGATGGTATCTGGGTCCGCTTTCCCCCCCTTTTCTTTTTACCATTTGTCTCCGCGCAGAATTCCATCCTTTTCCAATTTACTCAAGCTAATAGTTAGAGGTAATCATTTTGGTGGATTGAAAATAAATTCTGAGGAATATAAAAAAAATCTTTGACCCTGTAACAAAGCGCTGAGTATAAAGGTACTATTTGGCACGAGACTCTGGAGTTTAGTCTCGATGTTGTGCGGGGAAATATTTAATCAGATATTAGGCTGGTTCATCATCCACGATATAGTATAGTGGCGTCGATCGATTACCTTATTTTCTGTTTCTTTTATTGTCTTGTGTTCTGTTCTCTTGTATGATACAGACGCTACTCCGTGCCAGATTCCAGGGGCGCCTGGTTTTATGGGCAGGCATTGTATCATAGAGTAACTTGTTGAAGCGCATAGAGAACCACCAGACAGAGGGTTCTAAATGTCTGCTTTTATTTTGTAGTTGTTGGTGACATGTATCTAGTGCGAAAGTTGTGCTTCTTCACTTGTACCGATTTATCTTTCTATTTAATATAAGAATTCTGGATAAACAATTTTTCGCTTATTTGAGAATAAAAATAATGTTACCGAATTCCAACAATCTATTTTAATTAATAAATTATGTATAGCTACCCGTCCAACGTTGACGAGGTCACATAGTTCTTATTGACAATCGGTTGTCAACCCCTTGAGAAAGTTTGGCTCAAAGTTTGCTGTCGCTGCCTAACACCAGAATCTCACTTTTGGTGTAACCAAGGAAGAGGGAAGTCCTTTGACAACAATAATTCTTTTATCAAAGTCAATATAATCAGGAAAGATGATGCGCGTATAGCATTGGATGCATCCCTTAGCCCTAACCTTCCACAGTATAATAAGTTGTGCGACATCTACGCAAGTATGGTATTACCTATTCAGTCTTTGGTTCACTGAAAATACCGCAGGTCCGCCGCTACAAAGAATTATTCAAATTGAAGACTTCAGTTAGCTGAATAATAATTGGGGATCCTTGAATGCAGTTTGCTTTTATTGTACAACTTTTCTAATAAACTTGGTAATAAAGATCTCGTTCATATCGATTTAAGTAGTTCTGTTTTGTTGTCTGTTTGATTACGTTTTAAAGATTCCAGATATCGGATGCTCTCTCTAAGATATTCAGACACCGCGTACTATTGTCTGCTTATTTATTTCTGTATTTTCCAACGAATTTTCCCCCTGAAAACAATATTATTCCACTCGGAAAGACGTCTTCCGCTATCTATATCTATCCTACAGACGAAGCCTTTGATGTCATCTCATTTTCAAAGCAACGATTTTTCGAATAAATTCCACGTGTAGGCATTTCTGTTACTTTCAACTGATAAATAGTTGAGTTTGAGACAATCTCACTGGGAAGTTTTTTTGACTCTATATAGTCACAGCATTCCCAGATTTGATATACATGATACGTATATCCTATTATAGTATAACATCTCAGTAGGCATAAATGGGAACTAGAGGAACTTGACTATCGATTTTGAAAATCGAAGATAATTTCGAAGATGAAAGCTGTCTTGAATTAGTTCCAGCTGTCTTGATTCTCATGTCTCTTTCATGGTTGTATGTAGGATTTACTGGACTGGACAGACTTTGATCTTCAATTGTCTTGTTCTCCTTCTTTCTGTGTCCTTGTACCACAACTTTGGCCTGGCTGTTTGATAGAAAAGTTATAGTTATGCCATGTTTCATAATCTTTATAATGATCTCAAAGTAATGTATAAATCTTGCATACAAGCTGGCTAATTATTGGGATCCTCGTAAAGTCAACTCCAACAAAAATGCAATGGATTCCAATTAGTCTTCTTTGAAAGTAGCTCAGTTATAAATGCGCATTGATATTTTATGGCTAATATTCGGTCTAGTCTGTTATAGGTAGCTCAGGGCACTAAGTGTTTGACAATCAATTGAAACACGCATTAAATTGAAGAGGATCAATTTATATCGGGATCCATTTGACTCTTTACCTTCATTTGTAAATATTTCGGAAAAAGTACTTTAAGAGATTTTGGCAGAAACAAAAATTTCGATTTTAACCGGACGTGTAGTGCAATGTTATTTAAACTTTCTTTGGGTTGTATATTATACTTAATTTTCTATTCAATGATTATTTGAATTTATGCAAAGTTACAAGTAATTAATTATAATAGCATTATTTATAACCGAAGATGACAAACTATTTGAACTATGCAGTTTTTGTTAAATTAAGGTAGGCGCAGTATATATCTGCACATTTCTTTGTATACTTAGCAAAAACATTTGACCCGCGGTTATTGAAGATATACTATATATTTAATAAAGGATAACTCAAGTTTGTCTCCTGAGATGTTATAATCTTCGAATGAAAAGCGAATTCTGTTGAGTTTGATAAGTATTTATGTCTTACAGTGACATAGCCTGTCTTATTTATTATTTGTGATGACAGCAGATGGTGGTTTTTCACTGAAATATTTTGAATAAAAAACACGTATATACAAGAGATGAGTTTTCGAGTTTGAATCTGAAAATATATGGAACTATGTACATAGTATAACAGTCTACTTTAAAATTGTTTCTCTTTTTCAAACTGATTTGTATGCTTGTGTTTATTGACCCAGCAGGTAAAGTAGCAACAGGTTCTTAAATAGTTTTTTTTTTACTTGGTCCTTAAAAAAGTGCTCAAAAGCTGTTTTTTAAAATTTATCATGTCAGAAAATATTCTTCAATTTTTTCTTATAATGCATAAAATCTCCCTCTTCGTTCAATATAGGTGAGGTGTTTTCAAAGTAGGTATTAGTCCACATACGACTCCTGCTGCTTTTTCTGCCAGGTGGAAATATTTGGAAGAGTCTGCAGCAGCAGAGAAGAAGAAAAGGATTGATGAACCACTGATATTTCTAAGCTGGAGAGCAAGAAAACAAGGTTAATTTTATGAAGTCAAAGATCTTCTGAAACATGTAGACCATGTGCTGATAAGGCATTGAAAGCCACAAACCTAAGACGGTGATAACACAATTGAAACATTGAGACAAGCCACAAACCTAAGACGGTGATAACACAATTGAAGGCATTGAGACAAGCCACAAACCTAAGACGGT